>OW388166.1:5925000-6167500 GCA_936450015.1 Meganola albula
GTCGATTAAGACGGGCACCTGAAAATAAAAAATAAATAAAAAAAGGATAATGTGGGCCCCAATGAAACGGGCTTACCCAGGAAATACCAAAGTTAAAAGTGGAGCCACCTATAGGCTAAGATGAAACCATAAAACACCAGCCCTATTTCAGGACACCATTTGTGAGAAAATAATCATCAGGCAGAATTAATAAGAAAATAATTAACTATTATTACAATAATAATAATACAAATCATAATTTTATTATAATCACATAAAATATAATATTTCATTTATTAATTAGAATTATTCATTAAATTCATTAATGTCATTATAACTACTTTGATATGTAATAGTTATTTGATTAGATTTTATGGTATCTTTTGACTGTGTTAATGTTTTTGTAGAATAATAATCTAAAGGAGTAATAATCGGAGTTGTTTTTGTTATTAGGTTATATTTGGTATTCAACTATTTATTATATTAATTATTTTTTCATCATTTAATTTATCGATTGCATAATTAGAACACAATTTATATATTTTAAGAATGAATAAATTTAAATGAATAATATTAAAAGATAATTTGATTCTTAAGTAGTGTACTAGAAGTTATTATATAAAATGTACTTCTAAATATTTAAATATCAAGATCTGCATGCTCTTGGTGCAAATGATCATACATGTACGTGACATCAGATTCGCATCACTATGCAAAGCGTGAGTTGAGACTTAAGGTGTGTCTACACGAGGATAGTGCTTGTTCACGCCGTGACCACCCGTTGGTGGCCTACAATATACAGGACGAGGCACACGGGGCGAGACGACCACTACTCGATAGACAGTCATTGCGATTCCATCTTGAGTTCGGATACAAGCAATACAAGCTTGTAATTTATTATAGGAATAAACCCCTTTTATTTAATTTTATGAATTTTCTATATCTAAAGCTTGTACATTGAAAAGTGGCGGCAGAAACAGTGACCCTATTAAAATTTGTTAAAAAAGGAAGCAGTCAGAAGGTCTCCCAAAATTTGCTAACGGAACCTAGAGTAGATAGCGAGAGATAGCAGTTAATAGCAGCTATTGAATAGTAACAAAATATAAGTTTATTTATGAAGATACTGCCTGACTGACACATTAATGCACAGCCCAAATCGCTGGGTCTAGAGACTCCAAATTTCGCACAAAGTTTCCGTGATGTCACAAAATAGTGAGGACTCCCATCTTAGTAGGTTTAATGCTAGAAAACAGCATGTTACTTTTCATAATAATAATTAAATAAGACAAATAATCGAAATGGTTGTAATTTTTAATCCCGAAAACTTATGAATGTAGATAATATTATAGATATTACTCACCAAAACATTCTGTTTTTTTTTTTATTAAATTGCAATGTCTTCTGTAATTTTGACCAAATTTACCTATTATGGAACTATTTTTCATTGCAGGACACTCTTAAAATTTTAAAAAGTTTGAAATCAAGTTATCAATATCGTGTTTAGATAAACTACAACAGAAATTCACCCGAGACAGTGTAAGCAAGTTATAAGTACCAGTGATAGTGAACTTGCTTCATGTAAATGCACCTTTGCATCGTTGACATAATATTCTACAACGGAGACTTGAAACTTGAATAAATAATGTTTTATATACAAGTGTATATTTCTCGTATATAAAGTTTGAAATATGGGCTATTTATAGCTCTGTTTATCTCGAAACCTATATAACTAAATATCTAGGCTTATGTGGAGGTGACTGGAGGATCGGGTGGTAGTGACCCTCCAGTGAAAAGGGAAGATCTTTCAGCCGGGCGAGGTGTAATGCCGTACGCTGCATGCTGGTTGTCACGTGACCCGGTGCTGGCTGGCTCGATTAACTCGCTGCTGTAGTGGAGTGAGAAGGAAGGATGAAGAGTTGATGAATGCCGACGATGCTGCTGCGAAGGTTGCGCTGCTGTTCTTTGTCGTAGGTCACCAGTGTGGAGGTGACTGGAGGATCGGGTGGTAGTGACCCTCCAGTGTAAAGGCAAGATCTTCCAGCCGGGCGAGGTGTAATGCCCGGCGACCGCGGTATTCCCTCCGACAGTTCTTGTCGGGAAGTTGTTTAAATGCTAATCTTCGGTGAAACTTTGCTTGTGCGATTTAGGATTGCTATGACGTCATGTCTCTCTCGTATGTGACGCCACACTTAAAATATTGTTATACTAACTGCCTCGGCGAACTTCGTACCGCGTATTTCTCACCATTTAAACTTAATTGATAAATTACTAATACCGTTATTAACAACATAGGTGAGTGGTAAAGAAGTGAATGTTTAGGTTTGTATGTATTTTTAGTACCATCATCATAATAAAATGAAAAATAATATTTGAAAAATAAATTAAATAAATTAGGCTGGACCACCCTTATCACTTAGGTGTATTATAATAAATTACGATCGATTGTCAGACCTACCGAATAAAGATTTAAAATTGAGGACAGATATCATTCTATTAGATATTGTATTAATTATAATTCAGATTTTTTATTGAGGCAAGATTGGGCAATGCCAGACCAGGGGTTGTCAGACATAGCAAGGCGAGGCGAGCCGAGGCTGGGTGGGATGAGTGAAGACGGGTCGCACCGGCGTTCAAGAGGTCCCGCTTGCTGAGACGCGTTTGTTTCTCAAGAAGTCACCCAGTGGTTATCACATCTCCTACTTATATGGTCAGTGAACAGCCCAATTCAGCCCCTTCAGTTTGATTAACCTAAGGGCTACTAGTATATCGGAATCAAATACAATATGTACTTTGTAATATTTCAAATCGATTCCTTTTAGCAAATCGTATATTATCGTGTAAATAACTTTGTAAATTGCGATACTAGCCAGACTGTAAACGTGGAATTGAAACGATGAACTATCTTTCTACTCGTTTCTAAGTTATAGGCAATAGCGTTTATAAATAAATTAAAATAAAAAGTCTTTATTCCATGCATTTACAATTAATTCATTAGATTAAATCATTAAAATAAAATTATTAAATTCTATTATTTAAATTACTGGTATATTATTATTTATGTTATTTTATTATAAAATCGATCAAAATTAAAATCATTCAATTATATTATTACTAATTAATGTAATTCTTATTTAATAATATAGGTATCTACTATTTGAGCAGCGGTGGCGTAGCGGTACGGGCCTCGCCTTAGAAAAATAAGGGCGCACGAATCCTGCTCGTGCCCACACATCTTTGTGTGAATTGTTTCATCTCCGCGGCTCAATATCGGTGAAATGAAATGAAATGAAATGAAAATATGCTTTATTTTTTTTGAGACGCGAGTCTACTTAAAAATAGTCCAATTTCTTTTCCTACCGTGCAGTGAATGACTGGCAACTACTGAGAAACACTGCCAAAAAACTCAGTAGGCTTTTTTTCTTTTTTAAATGAAGTGCTTATATCTATTACATTTTGTTTGTTTATTGTGTTGAATTAGAGCGACTTAATTCCAAGCGTTTTTATCCGTTACATAGTCTGAAATTTTATAATACGCTTTCTTACATAACGTAGATTTTATAGTTATTTTAAATTTGTTAATAGTCATTTCCCTAATATTATTTGGAAGTTTATTGTAGAAACGTATACACTGCCCCACAAAAGAGTTACTGATTTTGTGGAGTCGAGTATGATGTGCTACAAGATCGTTCTTATTTCTAGTATTTAAATTATGTGTGTCGCTTATTTTTTTAAATTTTGTAATATTTTTATGCACATACAATAAATTTTCATAAATATATTGAGAAGCGACAGTCAAAATATTTATGTCTCTGAATTTCTCTCTTAGAGAAACACGGCTTCCTAGTTTGTAGATAGCTCTTATAGCTCTTTTTTGTAAAATAAAAATGGTTTCTATGTCAGCCGCATTTCCCCAAAGAAGAATTCCATAAGACATGATACTATGAAAATAACTAAAATAAACAGTTCTAGCAGTATCCTCATCAGTGAGCCGTCTAATTGTTTTGACTGCATACGCAGCAGAACTTAATTTTCCGGACAGTTTATCTATATGAGGAAGCCATTGTAATTTAGAATCTAGTGTGATGCCTAAAAAAACAGATGACTTAACAGGGTCCACCTCATTACCATTAATTTTAACATTTGTATTTGCCTGTCTTACAGTAGGCATGGAAAACTTTATCACTTTAGTTTTTTTATCATTGAGTAAAAGATTATTCACACTAAACCAATAGACCACCTTAGAGAGTGCGTTGTTTACTTCGTCATAATTGCTTAATTGTCGATTAATTTTAAATGTCAATGAAGTATCATCGGCAAACAACACAATCTCATGGCTATCATTAACATAATAAGGTAAGTCATTAATATAAACTAGGAACAAAAAAGGGCCGAGAATCGATCCTTGAGGTACACCCATGGTGACTCTTGACCCTGAGGACTTAATTCCATTGACATCGACTTTTTGAATTCTATCACTCAGATAAGATATGATAAATTCAAGAGCTTTATTCTTAATACCATAGTGGTGTAATTTCCTTACAAGAGTTTCATGTTGCACACAGTCAAAGGCTTTGGACAAGTCGCAAAATATACCCAAGGCATCCTGCGAATTCTCCCAAGCAGCATAGATACTTTTTAATAATTCAACACCTGCATCAACGGTTGAGCAACCTTTGGTAAACCCGAACTGTTTCTTATGTAACAATTCATGTCTATTAAAATGTCTGAGCAACTGGCTAAGTATTAATTTTTCAAAGATTTTACTTAAGGTGGGTAATACAGAAACAGGTCGAAAGTTTGATGGATCAGAAGTATCTCCAGATTTAAATAAAGGAATAACCTTACTGTGCTTCATCAAGTCAGGAAATACACCTACTGCAATACAGTTATTGAAAATAGATGCAAGATGTGGGGCAATTATAGTAATAATTGCAGATACCGCCTTAACAGAAAGTCCCCACAAGTCTTTAGTATTCTTCAAATTAATTGATTTAAAGGCTTTTAATATATCATTAGGTGTAACTTGCATAAATTCAAACACTGTACCGCACTCTACTACATTTTCCTTAAGTATTGATTCAGCGGATATAGAAGACGACGGTAGACTCATTGTAGTCAGTAAAGGAATGTTAGTAAAAAAATTTTCAAACTCTGTCGCAACTTCCAGGTCCGCTGTTATATCTACATTATTAATTTTTAGCTTAAAATCTTTATTACAGGCTTTTTTCTTACCAGTTTCATTATTAATAATGTTCCAAGTAGTTTTAACAACATTAGAAGATGTTTTGATTTTATTTTTTATGTATATGGATTTAGCAGTTAAACATATTTTTTTAAAAAGTTTTGAATATCTTTTAACATAATCTATGAAGGTAGGGTCCTGATTGTAGGACTTTTCAGCGTATAAATCATACAGTTTATTTCTACTTTTATAGATACCCGGGGTTGCCCATTCACCAAAATCCAGACCATCACTAACCATCAAGTGTTTAGAAGTAAAAACTCTATGAAATGTTTCATTAATTTGATTAAATAAATAATTATATTGAT
The DNA here is from genome assembly GCA_936450015.1 of Meganola albula. Classification (NCBI taxonomy): domain Eukaryota; kingdom Metazoa; phylum Arthropoda; class Insecta; order Lepidoptera; family Nolidae; genus Meganola; species Meganola albula. The sequence goes on from OW388166.1 coordinate 5,930,530, forward strand.
AATCTGGACTCTGGTTGCTGGGCAACCACTCTAATTTAATTAATAAATTGTTTTTAAACCTGTCTAAGCGGCTTTCACTGAAGGGTACAACTGTTATTTTCCTTTTTTTACTTTTTGGAGTATCTACTGGATAACAAACTAGCTGACCACTGTGATCTGATTGTATTTTATTAAAAACTGATTTATGACTAGGTGTCATATTACAAAAAATATTATCAATACATGTCGCACTAGTGGCAGTTATTCTAGTTGGTTCACAAAATATGTTTATTAGGTTATAAGATTTGAATAAATTTAAAAAAATTGTAGTAGTAGAACAATCCTCCAAAATATTTATATTAAAGTCTCCACAGACAGTAACAGTTTTATGGCTATTAGATATTTTATTTAAGGCATCCTCCATTATTCTTAAAAATGCCTCAAAAGGCGCGCAGGGAGGTTTGTATACGTTAATAACAATATGTCGCTCCAACTCAACGAAGGAAAACATCGTGATGAAACCGGCATGTCTAAGAAGTAATCATTCGAGGACATGTGACATCTACCAACCCGCAATTGGCCTGCGTGTGTGGATTAAGGCCTAAACTCTCTCAACTCATAAGATAGTTGGGAGAAGACCCGTGACCAGCAGTGGGACACTAAAAAATATCGGCCGAATGTGAAGAAATAGGAAGGACCCTTGATCTTGATCTGTGTTTCGACCAACAGTCGTTCTCAGGACGCAATACTGTGAACAGGCACTTACTATCTTCACGTGATCTTGCCACTAGATGAATTTGAGGGCAATCGATTTGATAGAGGCATCAAATCTACGCCACGCTTCTATTCAACATTTTGAAACCGCTTTTTTATCATTCAGAAGTGAAACAATTCGTATCAGTTTTAAATTAGACCAAGCTCTTAACAGTACAGCAAGTCATGTTGACGACCTTTGCGGTGAGTTTTACTTAGGACATCTACACATTAGAAGGACCGAGTGGCGGCAAACCCTTCAATGTAATTACCACAGATATGCAAATTAAAAGACGGCGCATCACCTAAACATTAACTAGAAATCGTAACTTCATTATATTTTTATCTCCGTTATCACTTACAATGATGAGATATGTTGATAATCGAGTTTGAACAGCCATAAGAATATGAAACAAAATTCGAAAATTTAAAGTCACTTTTTCGAAACTCAAACAGAGATCTCTCGTTATAAAAGTGACAATTTTTATTGCTGGATTGTAGAATTTCTAGGACAAGTGACATTGGAACGTGGGATTCTAGGTTGTGCCCGCACATCTTTGTGCTTATTCTTTTTTCAAAAATATTTATTAAAAGAATATTTGTTTTATTGTTTATTGCCAAAGAGATTACAAACAAATACCTTAACCAACGGACTTCAAACTCGGAATAATGCTGCACAATATTAGCGAAAAAGTCGTTGAACAGCGAAGAAAAGATTCTTTTGAAGCTAAAAGTTGAAAATCATGTGACATTTTTGATCAATGTGTGGATATCTCTTAGGATAGTTGAAATAAAATTCGTGCCTAATGGAACATTAAATGGTAGATTACTTCGGTTTTCAAAGAATCTTAAAAATGTAATGTGCTGCAACATCTTTTGTTCCTGTAGTCTGTTGTATAACCTTTACTTTATGATCAGCATTATGTATTGGGTGCGACCTTGAACTTACCTGGTATTATGTATGATATGATAAATCTGTTTCGAATTTCCATTTCACAAGAAAACAGGTTGTATTTGCCTATTCTCAAACTTCAGGTGATATTTGGATTCGTTAACCAAGAAGGTTAAATAGTATTTTCTTAGATTTACACGAATATCACACATTGAAATAAAACTATTTTAATAAACTGATCATAAAGTCTGAAAAGATTTTGAAACGTCGGGATCTAAAATTTGAAATAAAACGTGATAAAATCCGTTATAAAATAGTTTTATTTCAAGAAGGTTATGATTAAGTGTCAGTGACGGAACGGTATTGGCCTCACCTTTGTCATATAAGGTCGTGGGTTTGAACCCCGGACGTGTTTCACCTATCGGCATTGTTTATTTTTTTTGTATACACCACAAAAACAAATAAGAATCTAATAAGCACTTTATCCTCGTTGCCAGTAGTACTTGATCAATTTTAGCAAGGAGCTATGAGTGAAACACAGAGTCCAGACGATAACTGATTTATTTACGATTACCTTAAATTACAATAGATAATACCCCACAGAGCACCATGTAATAAAGTATTTTAAACTAATTACCAGTCACCGTATCATTATCATCAGCCTATTTTAGACCAGTGCTGGCCGGCATCTCAACGCACGCTACTGAGCACGATTCGCGGTTACTCTCATCCAGCTCTTACCAGTTACCTTGTAGAGATCGTCATTCCATCGTCTGAGGGCGTCTTACGCTTAGCTTACCAATCCGTAGTCTCCACTCAAGAACTCGTTTACCCCAACGGTGGTCAGTTCTGCGAAAGCCATTAAACCATTTCAACTTACGACCTTTAGCAAGTCAGACTCACACGAAGGTTTTACATGGTCTTTTGAATGTAACATTTCTTCGCTTATTTCTAGTGACGAAGGGTGAATAAGCAAACTTCAAAGGTATCAATATCAATCGTTTTTCGATACTGCATCGTCATAGTGTCACTAAGTAATTGAAAAATTCCTAGTCGTACGTGTTAAATCTGAAGTAGTGACAGCGAAGGAAAGATAGAGCTTTTTGTTAATAATGTGAAGGCTTTGTCAGAGAGAAAGGGTTTTTAGTGCACGTTAAAACTAAGTAAGTATTGTTGCTTGAGCAGCGGTGACTCAGCGGTACCTCGCCGTAGAAATAAAGGGTCGCGGGTTCGATACCCAGCTACCTACATCGCTGCTGCTCAATATCAATATACATGTGAAATCCACCAACCCGCACTCGGCCAGTGTATGTGGATTAAGGCATAAACTCTCTCAACTCATAAGATAGTTGAGGGAAGACCCGTGCCCAGCATTGGGACACTAAAAAGGCCATGAACACGGCAAGGCCGTTTGGCGGTGCGGCTTTGTCTGATGGGTGGTCACTAACCGCGGCCAGTTAATTACCAGTAAACTTAATTACCTATTGATTGATTGTCATCTGATTTGCCCCACCCGGCGACCGCAGTTCTCTTTATTTGTACTATCCGAAGACGGCCACGCCTGTTGCCGTTCATCGGATACAATACTCAACACCGAGCTTCTTCTTAAATTTTTCTACAGTTAAAGTCGAACAGCAATTTTTTCTCGAACCTTCGTTGTTTAAAGCTGAGACCAAACAAGCCTAACATTATAATTTTCCTCAAAAACAGTTTTGTTCGAAAACAATCGAATTCGGCCAATAGTCAAGCCACCCTGAACATTAAAAAGTGCCTTTTATAATGGAAATAATCTCTAACTCTAACTAACAAAATTTTAAGTGGTACGCACTCTCCGGTTAGACCACTCCGCTATTCGGGCGGCTAACCGCTATTAAAAATATAGTACTCGAGCAAATTTACACGACACCACCCTTGAAGTTATAATAATCTACATTAAACATTCCTCAATATCTCTCCTACGTATTGTACTTCGAACCATGGCTTACTTCTACCCCAAGTTATGTGTTCTAGTCGCGATTAGAGCGTCAATCCTGTATTATCCGAAGGTGTGAGCAGAAGTAAATATTTTCGCCGCCTGTGTTTAGGTTCTATACGAGCAATCCCATTTTGCCATTCATCAGGCACATTTCCAAATTTCGAATTGCAACTTGCAACAAAAATTTTCTAAGTATTCAGAAAAGTCTTCTTCCTTTTTCAAATAATGATGATCATTTACTTTGCGTTTCAAAGAAATAATAGGACTGAAAATCCGCCATCTTGGACCGGAATGCGCAACAACTTCATATTTTTCAGTACTGTAGGCAAAAATGCTTGTTCGATATAATAATCACATCAAGATGAAGAAACAAATTAAAATGCGTATATCTAACTGCCGTTCCAGTGAGATTGAGTTATTTGGAGTCGAGTATTTTAGGTACGAACATATTTTATAAATTCGGACGAAAAAAAGCGGTGGTATCAGCTAAAACGTGTGTTTTTATACGTGTTTATGTATTTGTGTACAAGTTTGTGGCATCCTAGCGCGTAAATTTGCTTAGGGAAGTAGGTGTATGTACATACCTAAGTAATTTTTTCTACATAAATCACTTTTCCGTATATTTTAAAATAAAATTACCGTCTATAGTTTTATATATTGTGCTGGCGCTACTTTTGCTAGGTTTTTGGTATGAAGTTAGCCGCGAGTTCAGTTCTATTCTTATTTAAAACGCATAGTATTCCAAACTTTCATTCACAGTGTTAATCACAATTTATATCGAGAACTTCATTCAGCTGGCAGAACTATACTGCACTGTGGTTAGTCATTCTCCTATAACTATGAATTAGCTCAAGCGAGAACAATCCTCTAGCCTTTTTTGGGAGTACCAAAACACTTGATGACGTCATAAATTATACTGATAATTTAAACGATTATTTTGACCTCAGAAAATTTAACACGGAACACTTACAGTTTGTATGCAGCTTTTAAAAACTTTGTTTGTGCGTCTTTACAAATGTAATCGTAAGATCAACTTACATGTGTGCTGTACGTGGTTACCTCCCCTAACAAATGGCAGAAAAATTTAGTTCTAGAAGTTGCGTGGAACACCTCCCGTGTTATGTGCCCTAACATTTCGTCGGTCAAGCCGTCGAACGCGGTTAATTGCATAGTGCGTAACTGCCTTAAGTGTCCGTTAATTTCTTTTAAGTGTCTTAATTCTTGAGTTCTTTTGATTTACAATTTTTTTATTCGTTAAAGTGAAAACTCCTGTCGCTTTGTAATGAGTCTTAACTTCAGCTGGATTAACTGATGTTAATCTTTATATAGAAGAGACAGTTTTGAAGAACCTCCTTAATACTTAATGCTTGAGTTTCGGTTCTCTAACATTTTTAAAGGTTCTTCAAATAAAAAGCCTAGGGCCTAAAGCATCGTGGACTAAGGGTAGGTACATATCTGACGGAGTAGACAAATAAATAAATACATCATTCAACCTTTCACACTTAACTGATGATGCTTTAGTGTGTACAATTTGATTTTTTTTATTCTGCGATAGGCTGACACTTGACTACAACTTGCTTGATGTTAAGCAATGATGTAGTCTACAATGGAACGCGCCAGCCTAGTATACCGATTCACTCGTGATTACGAATGATTTATCGGTGAGAAGGTGGCAGAAGAATGAGCCTCCATATGGTTAGAAACCATAAAGAAGCAACAATTCCAAACTACCCTCTCTGCATGGTGTCACCAGACTTCGCAACGGAACACGGCAAGGCCGCTTGGCGGTACGGCATTGTCTGGTGGGTGGTCACTAGCCACGGCCGAAGCCTACCATTAGTTGATTGTCACCTGATTTAATTAAAGGTGTAGCATCTTCCACCAGATGATGCATACTCCAGTTCACACAAACGCAATTCTACCGATTCCCAATTCCCATACAATACGGGTTCCACACAACTGTAGTTTGCTACATTCATGATTCACGAACCGTTATTTGGACGCAAACGCGATTCGACTTATTCGTGATTTCCATACAATAATATGTATTATACCGACTACCAACCCTAAAGCGCTATGTTGTGTTCACGTCCTCCGACATGCACTATTCACAGTCGGCGCAGTTAACTCTTTTGTTCAGGTACTGCATCGTTTCGGCGTGGGTAGGTGTGCGACGTTATAATAGAGGACTTCTAAAAAAAGAATTCTAATGCGGCAACTGCGACGCGTGTGGAGCAGCCCAAGTCTGCGGCCTACTCTACTGTCTGCGAGTTTTAAGTTAAGCTTTGCATTCGTGTGAGTGATCAGCGATCATTTATTATATGATTTGCGTCGCGCATGGTACGCACCGCGCTTCAGGCCGATGGTCACCAGTATAAACCTGTTTAAACCTACACTATGTGGACTCACGCATATGTAGAGCTCAGTTTAGGTCATGCGGAGTGTACTAGTATTAAATCTGTTAAAGTATGTGACAATTCATACTAAAATTGGGGGAAAGATTTGAATAATATTACCACAAACAGATGCTTTTGTTATACCAAGCTACATGGAACAAGCGGGAGATGAAAGTTCTACAACTAAATACCTATTAGAAACTGTTTTAGAATTACAATCGGACGCAATTTGTAACCTATTAACCCTTCTATTTAACTAAAGCAATTAATAAACGGACATTATACAACCCAATAGCATTAGATCAAGCTAAATAAGCGAGATTAGGGTAGGTAACTTGTATGCGGGTGTCTGCCCACAATTTGTTTCTTACCCGCAGCCTTCGTTTAATAGATTGTCAGTAGTTTAGGACAATCCTTGCGACGTTGATTCATTAAGAGCTTAGATAAACGGGTTAAGTATTCGCGTTTTTATTTCATACATTTTTATACCGGGTGGAAGGGCCTGTCCTTCATAAACCGTTAGGGTGAAATTCGTATATTATAATGAGATACTAGTAATATTCTAGGTCATTAAATTTGACCCACACGGTCATCAGTTCCCAAGCTAAGCAGAGTTTGTGCTATGTAAACCAGATAACAGAAGAGATGCTGGTACATGAAATTAGTTCAGGAACTATGGGTATCCAATCATTGTGCTTAGTTTTGGTAATTTTTACGGAATGTATCGTTACCTTAGGTAAACCCTAATAGCGATTGGGTAACGTTTCCACTACGGGGTTAGTCCTTACCACTAAGCGCACTTGCGTCACGACATTTTAAGTATCGTTCCTTAAACTAATGTATTGTTTTAGCTGTTTCATTCAAATCGAGTGCTGCGTACAAAATAGTAATTGTACATTGAAATGAAGAAAAATCTACTAGAAAAATAAATGAAAAAGGGACGGGGTAGTATTCTTGCAGAAAATAATTCGAATTACGAAGCTGAGTAAACCCTCTCAGTTTGTGGAGGGCTGTCCTTTCCATCTTGTATTGTTAACAAAGAGCTATGGAAAGGCTACGCATGGAGTCTGTCTGAACAGATACTGATTCTGGATGAAGAGGGGACGCCCTCAGACTGTAGAGTGACGATCTTTGCAAGGCGACTGGTGAGCTGGATGAGAGTAGCCGCAGATCGTGCTCTGTGGCTTCCTTTAGGAGATGAGCGTGAGCTGGTGCAGGTGAGGGTTTAATGTAATATTTTCTTCATACCGGTTTGCCTGCTCGGGCTAGAAGCTATTATTACTTAAGTAAATGAAATCATGACACTAATTGAAAATTATATGAAGTACAAAATACCTATTCTCTTGAAACAGCGCAAACATTTTACAAATCTAATTTGTAAACAATAGGTACAATTCTGTAGTTGTTTTGTGATGGAAACCGCAAGCAGATTGGAACTAGAAGAGGAATGCAAATTCCTTAATTAAGTGGTAACTAAAATGAAACTTTAGAAACGTTATTTCTGAGGTAATTCAGTTGCCGCGAAACTAAATTATAAAGCGTTATTCAACAGAAATAATCTGCGTCTTTTATTGAAATGCTTGTGGAATTGTAACTTTAATTACATTATTTGGTATTTAATTGCGGTTTTTCATAGTTTTAGCTGTTTATCAAGGAAAAAGAATTAGGTTTTTTTGGTATCCGCGCCTCGAAAGGTAAAAACGGAACCCTTAAAGGGCCCCTCCGTTGTTTGTCTATCGGGCCCGTCTGTCACAGCCGATATCTTCGGAAACTATTTGACCGATTGAGTTAAAATTCGGTATACTTATGTAAATTAGTGACCTTAAGTGGGACGTAGTATGCAATTTAATTCAATCAATTGTTAGTATAAACATATTTATTTTTAACTATTTAAATTTACCTACGTGACATACTTATTTTAAAATTTAAATTTTCATAGTTTTAAGTTATTTAATTTTGACATAATAGACAAAAATTGAAAGTTCTCCTCCCCTATATCCAAAACTATTGGGCTAATATTATACAAAAAGAAAACATAACATAGTTTTAATGCTTTCAATTATAGAGAAATCCATCAGAAATCGAAGGTGTTTATAGTCTGGTTGTCTAACACTACTATTTTCTTTAATTTACACGAATATCACACATTGATATAAAATTACTAGCTTCCGCCCGCGACTTACCCGCGAAATTGATCTCACTCATCTTGTTTCTCCATATAAACTTTGGAATCCCGTTTCACCCCCTTAGAGGGTGAGTTTTGAAAAATCCTTTCTTAATGCACCCCTAGAACCCATGAGGAACCTATGTGCCAAATTTGGAGTCTCCAGACCCACCGGTTTGGGCTCTGCGTTGATATGTCAGTCAGTCAGTTTCTTCTTTTATATATTTAGAAGATAACGGATTTCATCTCGGTTTCTACCTAAATAATAGTATGTTTGTAGGTAGTCGCCAATTAGGACATTAAATTCTTCATCCTCCCCGCATTGAAATGTCTCAGGGTATAAAGTCTAAATTAAACCGCGATAAAATCCATTACAAAGTAGTTTTATTTCAATTTTCTAATACTTCTTCTATGGTACTCATACAGTTCTGAAACACACCTACTCGTATCTACGCAAGTCTGGCGTCAGCCAAGCCGTCAGCTAGGAATCGCATTCATCATTTACTAAACAGCTCCGCCTTCCTATCAACCAAAACAATTAACCTATGGTCTTATCCAGCTGTGAATGACATCACTTTTATTTCCTCAAGATTTATTTAGTTATTCACAAAATCTGTTGAAATAGCTCTCGAGTAAATCTTGTTGATCCAACTCAAGATGGTGTCGGTAATTCCCGTTTAATTCTTACAAATCGTGTTAATGTCTCGCACTGTTTCCGCACTGCGGCAGCTCAATTTATTGAATCATTCGTCTGGCTTCGTTTGTTTTGTACAACGTGTATTACAGTGAATTTTAACTAAACTAAGGTTGGTTGATTGCCTTTTGACAGAGCTCCTACCTAGCCATTTATAGTTGTCCAACCATATAGAGTCTCGTTTCACGACCAAATTCTCCTGAGTATATTTGCGTAGGTATTTGGTGAGCGCATTGTGGTCAAACAAAAGTTTATTTTAAGAAAAAAATATTTCTTAAGGATATGGTTCTTTTAATCTTTTTTGTTCTCTTAGTTTGCTCTATCAAGCTACTAGCAGTGTAATAATAATTTCAGCCGATTTTATCATGAGCATCACGTTTAATAAGATGGCGAAGGCGTAGCGGTGGTGTTGCGGTATCGGCCCGGCCTCGCCTTTGAAACACAAGGCGAGGTCAATCCTGGTCGCGCACACATACCTTTGTGAGAATTGTTTCATCACCGCTTCTCTATATCGGTGAAGGAAAACATAATGTGGAAGCGAGTAGGAAGATCAAACTAACTACTAGTCATGAGAGGGTAACCTTTAGATAGTTGAGAGAAGTCACGTGCCCAGCAGTGGAACACTAAAAAGGGTTGAAGTGAAGGCAAGATGTAAGGCAGTGTTTAGAAAATATCACAATTCTTTCACTGATTCAAACCCAATTTAACAGAATATACTGCCATGACACCTTGTCCGGTAAGCTTCCTACTACAGCCTCATACCCTGCTCAACTTTTAGACAATTGACCAACCCACTTTATATTCTCAAATGCTTCAAAAATGAACCCAAAAATAAACGAGCATTTATTTCCAATCTCAGAATATTATGATAATGCTTGTCTTATTTAAAGTGTTCCATCTTAAGATCAAAACGTTTTAAGAAAATACCGAGTTTCCCCAAACATAATAGCGTCAATTTTTCACTGGACTTTGCAGAAAATTATCTCAATGAAACTTTGTCGAAAATAGGTATTCATCTGTTATTAAGGGTCTCCTTTATTCTGTGCACTAAGGCTTCGTCTCACTGAGAGCGTATTTAGCGTGCGTTAAAGCGCTAAAGAGTCTCGGAGTTGTGTCACGCTGTGTCGTTGTGTTTTATTGTACTGGACATGGTTACCTGTCAAAGACGTCTTGATGTAAAAATCTAAGTTAAGAAAATATGATTGAGACTGTTTCCACTGATATTATCCCACTAGACTATATGATGGAACAAGTAGGACTGCCACTAGATAGTTTCAGGTTTAAAAAAGATTCATCGACTGTAGTAAAGTGGTGTATAGCAAGCATCCCCAGCATGTACCTACAGCGCGCATTCCATGTTCTAATACATACAATTCTCGTGTCACACTGTTTGTATTGGATATTAACATTATCGTATACAATAGATAGAATAGATCCAATTCAGATAAACGCTTATCAATCTTACAACAGATTGCCACGATGCAGAAAATAAAAAAAAATAAAAAAAATACAGTTTTTGTAGCAAAACTGATCCGAAATGGCTTGAAGGATTACTATAACTTCTCGTGTGTATATTAAGTAGGTCCGGGAATAGTTTGTAAAGTATATTTCTTACCGCAGCAGATAGTATACTTAAAAAAAAGTTTAGTTAAAACTGCTAAGTGCTACATGAACAACAGTATTATCATCATCATCATCGTCTTGGAGACAATCCTTTAGAACGCCACAGCGATTCTAATAAAGTCATCAGTCCACCTTGTGGCGGGCCTGCCGACGTTGTGGCAACCATTGCGTGGTCTGCACTCGAGAACATTTATATGGTTATCAACAACAACAACAGTACAGCAACAGTATAGAGCGACGCTATTCCAGGACGCTTAAGCGATTTCAACTGCGCTTAAAACGCTTTCTGTTTGACGAAGCCTTACTCAGATTTGTTTATTCAAAAGGAAAAAGATATTTAAATATCGACACTCAATGAAAAATTTATAGGTTGGTGAGCCTTTTCAATTTTTGTTTCTTTGTGGTAAATTGAAATTGATGTATTTGTTTTGTTCAATTTATACTATAACTAGTATTCCGCCCGCGGCTTCGCCCGCGGATGTCGGTTATCGCGCTAAACCATTAATCTCTTTTTTCGCAGTCGGATAAAACTATCTTTTCCCGGGTCTCGAACTATCTCCATACAAAATTAGTTCAGTAGTGTAGGCGTGTAAGCAACATTTTGAAATCGGCAAGCACCCATTGGAAAAATAAAAAACACGTGTTTCATTATTTGTTTTGAGCTATATTTATACCGAATTTGAAGTGAATCGGAACAAGGACTAAAAAGTTCTGGAATATTAAATTTTTCCAAAAAAGTTCATTTTACACACCCCCTGGGGGTAGTTTTGGAAAAATAAAAAACACGTGTTTTATGATTTCTTCTAAGGTATATGTGTGTCGAATTTGGAGTGAATCGGACTTGAGACTAAAGAGATCCAGAGAAACTTTAGTTTTTACCAATAAAACTCATTTTCCACACCCCATGGGGGTAATTATGGAAAAATAAAAAACCCGTATCTCATTATTTGTGTTAAGGTTTACGTGTACCGAATTTTAAATGAATAGAACCAAGGAATAAAAAGTTGCATACAAACTTCACCCCTCTATTTAACCCTCTTAGGGGATGATTTTTGGAAATATTATTAGCCTGTGTACTATTCTAGGTTATACACTACCTATGTTTCAAACTTCATTTACATTGGTTGAGCGGTTATGGAGATACGCGGTAACAAACCTTCACACACACACACACACGCTTACTTTCGCATTTATAATATTATAGTAGGATTACAAGGATTGTTAATTGTAGGAATTATTTGTGTAGATATTACAATATAAACCCAACGAAAACCATCGACTATTAATTCTAAGCCAGCTAGACTGACAGACCCGAAGTAAACCTATGAGGATTCTTTTCTCTTTGGAGTAAGTATTCACAAAACCATAATAATACTTAACAATCTACGTTGAATTATCCTATTATATTGACATATATCTCCCGACAAAAGTGGGGAGTATTATACATTTGACTTCTCTTTCCTTTCGAAGTTAAAAATAAGTATGTAACAAAGAAATTCTAGGATATCCATATTTTTCAGTTTTTATAATATATAACTGCGAGAGTAACTCTGTCTGTCGAGCTTTCACGTCAAAACTGCTTAACCGATTTTGGTATATAGTTTGAGACCCCAGGGTAGGACAAATGATAGTTTTTATCCGACCGTGCAAAAAGAGGTTAATAGTTATAGCCGTAATATGCGCGGGCGGAGCCACGTTTGGAAAACTAGTTAACATTATTTAGGAAAGTCTATAGGTACGAATTTCTATACAAGAAAAGCCTACGAGAAAATAACTTCTTATTAAGTAAGTCGTAACATGCACCCTTTGTTCTAATAACAGTAAACTATGTCGTAACTTAATGCTTAAGCCCGTAGTAATTTCTTCCCTAAACATTTCAATTGAGCAAAAACAACCAAGATTTTGTCGTATCTTCAGTGATGTTTCTTGTTAGTTCGTTACATAGACTACACACAGTACACGTATATTACTAGACATGGCAATGTGCGAACTGCCAAGTTGTGGAATTCGTTGCCGGCATCTCTGTTTCCCGATAGCTATAATCTACCTGTCTTTAAGTCACGAGTGAATCGGTATTTATTAGGTAAGCGCGTTTCATCGTAGACTGAACATTGCTTCACATCAGGCAAGTTGTGGTCAAGTGCAAACTATTATATGTTTTTTGTTATCTTAAATACGTAAACTAATTTTTATGATTATTTTTTTGTTTGAAAGGTGTTGCTTCTCGTGTGGTTCCGTTTAAATGTAATTAAAATCTGACCGAAATTATAAAAGCAATTGTCCTAAACGAAGACAGTTCTGTGTTTATGTTGCAAAAAGAGTAATTTCGCTTTTGGAAGAGTGTCAATATTTTATACGATCATATGTCTTCTGGGCATAAGTCACTGCTAAAGCACTAAGCACGATTCACGGCCTTCTCACCCTGTTTTTGCCAGTGGTCTGTTGTGGTTTTCATTTTACCTAGTATTTTGTATTAAGATGATAGTATTTTAAAAGATTTGTCATATTATGATTGCAAAATTGATCCTAGAAAATTCAATAAATATGTTGGTATTTTTGAGACAAAAATTTTAATTAAAAATAATAAAAAGAAATATTCGTAGTATAAATCTTTTGGTACTACCTAGTAGGCAAGTATTTTATCGACAATTTCTAATCTCTTGTTAGTGCCATTTAAAATTTATTACTCTGTGGTTTGGTACTATGCTAAGCCTAAAATACAATGTTAAAACAATTGTTTATAATACGGCTTATATGTGGTTTAAGGTATCGTACGTTTTAGTTAATCGAGGAGAGATAGTAACTGGGTTTTATTTGTGACATTATCTGCCTTAATTTAGGTTGTATTTAATTTAACTTAAGTGAGTTATGCCTGTTGTACTCTGTAGGTGCAGGCAAGGCAGTGAATATAGCCAATGCATAACTCAAGCCCATAGTATGTTTATGGTTAAATACTGGCAAATTCATAGTCATTTATTAAGCACAAATTTTAATCCGAAACTGTTTCTGTCAATTTAATAATATAAAAAATAAATAAATTGACAGCGACTAATATTAGAACAACAATAAGAATTTGAAATTGAAAAAGAAGAAGAATAATAATATGACACCGTTTAAGAAAGTGGGTCGGAATTGTTGCTTCTTTATAGTTTCTAACCATAATAATATGGAGCCTCATTCCACTGCCACCTTCTCACCAAAAATCATTCGTAATCACGACTGAATCGGTATATTGGGCAGGCGCGTCCCATTGTAGACTACATCATTACTTAACATCAGGCAAGTTGTTGTCAAACGCAAGTTTATATCAGAATAAAAAATAAAACAAAATGAAACTGATAATTTTCTTTGTTTAGTTGTACCGTGTCACACATACATTGACCATATCAAATTAATTACACTCCAGTTTTTGTCTGAGATTAAAACTAAAACTGTACGGCACAGTTGACACGACACGAGACAATAGCACTCGGATATAGTTACCTCCATCCTCGCCATGAAATAGACAGCTTTTTGCTCAATGTGGCGTTTGCCGCCTAATCAGAGAGGACGGGTAATGTTATATATCATTCTGGGTCAGCGTTGTATGTTCTATGTTTTCTTATACCAAGTTCAGACGTCTCACTACCTACGTTTTATGTTCAATAAGAGGAAATACAGGTGATATTTTCTACACAAATCGCTTTCGTGTGTTTGTTTTCTTGTTTATGACCTAGCAATGATTTTCATGGTACTTTAGATCATGAAAAATCATGATCAAATTACCTTCTCTTTTTATTGTAGTCGTTAAATAGATTCAATCAGTACTCCATGCTGTGATCTACGGCTACTCATATACGGCACTTGCAGACATCGTCATTTCGCCATAATTTGAAGGTCTTGCGATATGTTTACCGACCCGTGATTATTATTCTACAGTTTAAATGTCAGTTTTCAGACAAGAACATTAATTATGTTCCTAGAAGCATTAATTTTGTTCTTATCTTTGAAAATTTTAAAGGGAACCTTCGGTCCGAACTATCTAAGAAACGGGATGCGGTCTGGCGACGTTCCAGATATCTTTTTAACTAAAAAAACTAACAGCGGAGTAGTCAGACCGGCACAGTTTCGACAAGTTTTCGCCAAGTTGTTTTTAAGGAGTGCCCATTCTAAAAATATTGTTTTTTTTTACCTAGCTCAAAATTTGAGACAGTCTTTTATGTTAACGCGTGCTTAATTTTGTACAAAATAACAAATATGTATATACCTTTTTTTCCCATTTCCGCTCATCACCGCCTTATAGCCCTTCAGCAATCATCATATTAATATTATCATCATTGAAAACATGAAATGAAAGTTGGAAACCTACACTATCTAAGCTTTAGACTCGGGCAGCATTAAATTAAAAAACACCAACTTTTTAAAGGCGATTGCGGATATATGATTAATTCGCATAAGGTCACTTGATGCATATCCTTTTTTGAAAGAAGTAAAAAATAAAATGTAAAATTATAGTTTCTTCTGTTTTCTTTTTCAGAACCACTTCTACTTGAAAACAACCGTTTTTAAAAACTACTTATACCTGTTTATTCTTTATGTAAATATTTATTTCTATACGACTAACTCCCGTATTCATAAACTTAATTCTAGTCATTACTTCATTCTAGTTCATTATAGCTAAAATACGTTTACAATTCGTTTGTCTTTGTCTGTCATCTTGACATTTATACGAGTAAGAAAGAGACAAAGTCCATTTTAACTAAAGAGTTTCATACCTTTTTTGTGAAAAAGGACGTTAGTTCTTAAAATTATTGTAGTCTACTTTTTTAAATGCAGGTAGTACAATTTAAGAGTATTTTGCTTTTAAAGTACCCAAAAATTAAGTTGTATATTTATTTCCTCTCAAACTCATCTTGTAATAAAAAATTCGCACAACGCATCATTATTCAAACGAAAAACAATTATTCAAATGAGCTCTACTTGACCCTCTGAATAAAATAAGAGCCAAGTCGTGGACATAGGACGAGACATTGAAACCCCAGAGGCTAAAGACGATATCTTGTAAAACAAAATAAATATTCAGATGTAAAAGTTGACAAAATTGCTTGTTGTATTAGAGGCTTTGTTTATAAAGAAAATTGAAAAGTTGACGTCGTTTTGAAATGGGCAAGTTTGTTAATATTTTCTGAGATTCTAAATGTACCCACTTATATTAAGTTTATATTGCTTTCTCGTTGCGTATCAATATTACAGTGACGGAAAATATTAATATATATATATATATATATATATATATATATATATATATATATATATATATATATATATATAGTCAGTTTGCTCATACCGTACCGTGGACGGTAACTGGTCTTAGTTGCCTATGATAGTCTGCAACACCGGAGGCATTACTCAAGCTTTGTACTGTTATAGGCCTTGCTACTTTACTCACGCACGAGTACAGATCTAGATGTATTTATTCTGTAAGGTAAAGCTGCCCCGTTAGATTGCCCATAGACTCTTCTCTTTACTATCTTAAGAGCTGAGGTACTAAGTATGTAGGTACTTGTTCATTTTGATGGCGTAATTTGAACTTCTGTTTTTTTATGCTGTCTCCCAATTTGCCTGGAGGAATGTGGACTATCCAACATTTCTACTCCTTCTGTTATATTCCTGGTTCAATTCGTATGGAACCCAATACGGTTTAGGTGTACCTGAACTTAACGAGTTTCAAATCCTGAGTCTCGTCACGGCGCCACTTTTGATCCTAGCTTAATGGAGTGGCAGTGGGGAGATTGCGGTGATGGGTTAAGTTCAAGCTGAAAGAGTAAATGTTTAGTTCTAATCCTAGTCGCCAATATTAAGCGATGTTTTCCTTTACTGATTCCCAGGAATCATGACTGTTAATACAGATTATATTCTCGAAATACATCAAATTGACACAGTTATTAATTTTGTAGCTTATCTCTGTTGTCTCGCTTGTATCTAGCTTCGTTTTAATATCGAAAGTTGTTCTTTCCGCAGTGACAAAGTTTCAAATTGAGTTTTGATAAGCCTTAACTACTTAAATTATTATTTGAATTCCTTGTATTAGCAACAAACTACTTACAGATAGATAATTAGACGAAATTCATCGTGTCTTATCGTTTAACTTTCCGGAAACTACTACGATTTTCAACTTATTTATTTATTTTTCTTATTTTTCTTTATTATTTTATTTATTTTTCTTTAAATTTATTTTGGCCTAGCCGTTAAGGACGTAAGTAACATCTAAATTTTGTATTTTACTAGTAGGTACGGGTGATCCATCAACTATTTTTAGAGTTGAGACAGTTTCCGTCTTAATCCACACCTGCTGACAAAGTGCAAGTGGGTGTAATATTATGTTACTAGCCCTTGAATGTATATTTTTAAGATATGCAAATTTCTTCGCGAAGTTACGACATCGACATTGAGCAGCGGCTATGAAATAATTTATACAGAAATGTGTCACGACCCAGAATCAGACCTGATTTATATTTCAAAGCTGAGTTCGATATTCAAAATCTTATCTATATCCGTTTAGAGATTAGAGTAACAAACATCCTTCCATTCATCCTCACAAACATTCGCATTTATAACCGTAGAAAATATATACTTCCGTATATCACCCCCAATCGATCGGTTTTCAAGAAAGTTTCCATCGATTGAGACAAATGTGAGTCACTCTATTTTGGATGTCAGGCCATTATGATATGAAAGGTATGAAATATGTTTCGCATGTTTGACCTGAAGGTTGGACCCTTGTTGGAGTTTCTTGGCGGGTTTTATGTAAGCGCCTACAGCATGTCACTTAAATTGCCTGACTTAGGTAGAAATATTATTCTGGAATATTGTCGATACCTATCTGATCTTAAACTTAGAGTTTGTACAAACAATTTTTTTTAAATCTTAGGCAAGTCAATGTTCTATTAATTTCAGTATGGTTATCTTTTTTTTACTGAAATAGGCTTGCAACTTGCCTGATCTTAAGTAATGGTGTAGTCTACAATGGACCGCGTCTACCAAATATATCAATGTTTTCGTGATTACAAATGATTTTCAGTAAAATGAGAGTGGAATGAGGCGCCTTAGGTTTAGAAACCATAATGGAGCAACAATTCCCCACCCTCCCAGACAGCACCAAAATACGGCATGACTTGGCGGTGCAGCTTTGTCTGGTCACTAACAACTGCCGAAACCTATCACCACTTTATTGTCACCTGGTTTGCACCCCCCGGGTGGTGCAAATCAGGTGACACTTGATCACGTGTAGGGATTCGGATAAAAGGTGCACTCTAACGGACGAAGGTGACTCAGTCCCCTAGTACTGTAAATGTTAATATGGCTTTTGCTTGTTGTTATTGAGTATAAATATATACTTAATATTATAAATGCGAATGTAAGTTTGTTTGTTACGCTTTCACGCAAAAACTACTGAACCGATTTGGATGAAATTGGGTATGGAGGTAGTTTGAGACCCGAGAAAGGACATAGGATAGTTTTTATCTGACTGCGCAAAAAGAAGGTAATGTTTTGGCGCGATAACCGACATACACGCGGGCGAAGCCGCGGGCGGAAAGCTAGTTTGAAATAAGTATGCACTGTTAAAGCAATATGGCATAAGTTTTATAGCCAATTGTTTTTATTACAAAAATCAAGTACGTAACGAACTTACTAAGACCCCTTTTCTTCTTCGATCGGATATCATTCTCGGACGAACGAATTGAATGAATAATTTTTTATTTCGACCATTTAAGAAGGCATTTTGACGATAATATTATTATTTGATTGTGTATGTGCATTGTAGCGCCTCAACAAATTTAATTTTCCCGTTTATTATTTTTTTTAAGCTAAGACAATTTAGTGTATAATTACAACCACTGGCCAAGTCGACTGTCGATTTTTTAGTTAATTTGGCTTTAATGCACGCTTCTTTCGTCACGATGTTTTGTTTCACAGATATTGTGTGTACTCGTGACTCATGAAGTTTTATCTAAAATAAACCGCGATAAATTCCGTTTATTAGTTTTATTTCAACTAATGGAGTTTATAGTAAACCAGGGCCAAAGGCCCATACGTGCCTCACGCGGCCGCCTCCCGGCAAGATACGCGGGTCTAGGACAGTAAAGGGGTAAGGTCCGAGGGGAGTAGGGTACGGCGTGGCCGGGTACGACTCCCGCGCTTTCATTTTGGCCACCGCTGTTATATACTCACTGTTATATTATATTTCTATGTTGTTGTGTTTATACTCTTTGTTTAAGACTTTTGTATTTCGTGTGTTTATTTTAAATATATTCGTGCCTATACAGATTAATTAATATTTGACTCTTCCGAACCTCATAAGTTGTTAAAATTGAATGTATAAAATTAATTGTTCATTTATGTGAGTTCACGGAAATAACTGAATCGTCCGCAAAATGTTGTGGTGCACCGAATCGTAATATAGTAGCGTCGCGTTCAAATTACGACTTGGATGTTAAAAGAAGTTTAGTATGAAGGCATTTCAACTATAATTAAAGTACTCTAATCACTGCGAAATGACTGATTACAGAATTAATTGTGATAACCAAACATGGTACGGTTGTTGTTTATTTTCATTCGTAAGTAGATTTGTGTTTTGTGTAATAAATTAAGTCATATCGTGGTTATTCTAGTATACCTAACCATTTTATTTAAAATACAGACCTCTTTTTTATTTCTCTTTATATCGATTAACCAATTTTAAAATGGTGTAGTTCCGAAATTCAGATGTAATTTTATTTATTTCGTTGGGGCGTAAGTCCGTCAAAGAAGGATATAAAAAATTATTTTCAATCGACTTCAGGCGGATTTATAATAGTAATTTTTTTTTTATTCTCTTTTATTTTTTAAATATTATTTTTCACTTTTTAGAAGGCGGTTTTTCTTTGGTCATTTTGTTTCACATTTTTCGTATTGAACCCCTATACTTTCTCCGAACTTCTTATAAAATTTAAATATAAACGATATCCTACCCAAAATATTTAATCATGAAAGTGTGGGGAGTCGATTCAAAACACCTCCATCAGCATTATCCAATTTTTCAATGGCACCAATTCGGGAGTATATTCAATAATAAAAAAAAATCTGCTTCGGTCTACAATAGAGATAACGACAATTTGTTTTTGTTTAGCCCTTCAGATAAATAAATTCAAAATATTGGGTACATATTTTTTATACGATTATTAATTATGGCAATACGTCCAAGCGAAATCTTGAATGACGTCACGCTTAGATAAGTTTTATACCTCTGTATGACGCAGCGCACTCCCACTCCATAACTTTAATACGTTTTCGTAATATTGTTTCATCCTTACTTATTAATATTATAAATGCAAAAGTAGCTCTGTCTGTCTGTTACGCTTTCCCGCTTAAACTACTGAACCGATTTGGATGAAATTGAGTATGAAGGTAGTTTGAGACCCGAGAAAGAACATAGGATAGTTTTTATCCGACTGCGCAAAAAGAAGGTAATGTTTTGGCGCGATAACCGACATACACGCGGGCGAAGCCGCTGTCGGAAAGCTAGTTTTAATGATAAAACAAAAAATACGTGTTTAATATTTTATTATAATCTTACTGACGGACATTAGGCCGTCAAATTGTGTTTTAGTTATAAAACACAATTTTTTATACCTTATTGACGGAGGAATCGACTTCTTTTTTCAGAATTTGGTTAAAAAGTGATCACACAAAAAGAGTGCGTTACTTGTAAGAAAAAGAGTGTGTTACTTGTAAGAAAAAGAGTGTGTTAGTGTTGTTCGTATTATTTCAGAAGCAAGTTTTATAGTCTTTGTGAGTGTATCAGCGAGGAAAATTTTCGCTTCTGTCTCTTCACTAGAAATTCAAGGTATATTCAGGTAATATATCATAATCATCTTTAGCCTATACTAGTCCACGGCTTTTTTTTTTTTTTTTTTTGCTGATGACCTAACCCAGATAGCCTGAAGGGCCTCTATTGGTTCACCGGACTTTTTCGGTGAGCCGTCCGAGGACGGTCGAACCGATCAAGTACTGTGGCAACTGCCATGAGGGCTCCCCATGTGGGGACGGACCTCAGCTCAGGACGTTGCCGGACACTCTAGTTTTTTTTAGGGGATCGGGGGGCATTTTGCGTTCGCGCGGTCCGGTCCTGACCGGAACCGTAATCGACTAGTCCACGGCTGATCATAAGCCTCTCTTATAGCACACCACTGATCAGGATCCGCGAGTTTTCTCATCCAGTTGTTGCTGGCCACCCTGCTAAAATTTTTACACAACTTAACCTGAGGGCGTCCTACGCTGACAATTGAAATTCAAAAATACATTTCCAGTATAAGCTGATCTCGCATTGCATAGGACTTCTGTCTAACGAGAGGTCAGCTTGTATTGGTTTTATATTATTATAGCATGTTCTGTAGCCATGTGTATTCGTACATTTCCCGTCGTACTTTGAACGCAAGGTAAATCAAAACTACATTAGGTGTCATACTTAACGAATAATATTTGCAATACAAAAAAAAATCAGAAAAATAAATTAAGAAAATATTAAAATAATAAAAAATAAATAGTATCGTATGTTTCAGAAAAAATGAAGACAAAACACCTACAGCAACAACCGATCGTCAGGAAACAAATTTTAACGTCTCTCCATCTGTAGTTGAATGCGTATGCTCCAAGATATACGAACCTGTATGTGCGTCTAACGGAAAGAACTATTACAACACCTGTCATATGGATTGTGATACAGGGACTGGAAAAAACGTCACTATAGTCCATCAAGGATATTGTATACCTTTTAAAAAATAAATATACACAGATTTACACAAATTTTACTTACTTTACTAACTACGAGTTGTTAATACGAAAAAAGTTTTCGAATAGTATCACCGAGCTGTCAAGATAAGTTAAAATGCACACAAATCTGCAAATTATTGTACCGATTCTGTCTATTTCTAGCATTACATTTTCTCTTTCTATAAACATTTTGAACGAAGAAAATTAATATGCAAACTAATTTTGACAAGTTCAGGATAGTTCGAAACCAAGATAGTATTTGGATTCTATGAGTATTTTAGTCTTATATGAGTTGTAACTAACCGCGGTAAAATCTATTTTAGTTTTATTTTTATAAAAGAAATGGCTTATAGTATTGTCTTAGATTTACGCGAATATCACACATTGAAATAAAACCACTTTTAACGGATTTTATCGCGGTTTATTTTAGATTTTAGATCTCGACGATGTTGTTGTTGTTGTACCAAAACCCAAGCGCAAAAAAACTCAGAATGCGAGACACTGTAAGCTCAGTTTGCTTAAATTGGAACGCAACATAAATATTAATGTTTGGAGGTAGTCAGTAATAATTGTGATAAATATTTTTGGACGTCAAATACCTCAGTCCACCCGTGAATATGAAGTCTGAAAAGACTTTGAAATGGGATCTAAAATCTAAAATAAACCGCGATAAAATCCGTTAAAATTAGTTTTATTTCAATAAGTAATGGCTTAGTTATTTCTGGTAACTACCACCATTTCGTTTCTTCTCTTTTACTATCAGGACACCTAGACAAAGTGACAAAGGGAAGCAATAACGAAAATCGAAAAGAACAAAGTGTATGACATTTACTTTCACAATGTCACGTGACAACCTTGTGTCAACCACAAATATTTCGTTCTTTTCGATTTCGCTATGTCACTTTGTCTAGAGGCCTACATCTTTAACAGTTTATTTCGGACTATTTAGCGGAACCTCTTTCTTTCCTGTCATTAGAAAACCAATATTTTGATATTTTCAAAAACATTAAAAAGTAAAAAAAGAGGTTTCACCAAATAGTCCGGAACATACCCGTCTTTTTTGAGAAAAAGGAATCTTACGAAGTTGCCTCCGTCAACTGCTCTTGCTGACTTGATTGCCCTATTGCTTGGAATGCTTCAAAGTATATTTTATTTATAATTAACTTTATTTGGATATTTTAATTAATATTTTATAAAATACGATGATGTCAAAGAAAAAAAAAAGGAGTTTCGCCACATAGGACGAAACACAGTAGCTGTGACATGGGGTTCAATTTAACCGCCGCTGAAGATTTAGGGCTAAACCAGATCATTTTTTTACCAATTACTTATGACAATTTTAACCTTCAAGCCACTTTTTCAGCAATAATCATTATCGACTTCCTTAAAGAATATTATGGTGTAATGCAATTAAACTGTTAAAAACTCATCAAAACTGCGTCAAACTCAAACTTCCTTCATAAAAAAGTTTCCGGAATCACCTCGCTTAACATAGATGTCTTAAAATTGAACCGCAGACCTCTAACAATTAAGTGATTAAGATATTAAGATAACATTTTGAAGACTGAAAATTAAGCAAAATTTAGTAGGTTTAGTTTGTTAGACCTATATGACGTTGGGAACGTGGGGTAGTGACGGCGTTCTTTGTCTCTCAGCTCTACATCCCTCGTAGATCCAGGAAATAAGATGCAGTGTATATTCAATAGGTTTTAATTAAACAAATTAATTCACTTCACAATCACAATATACACACGCGCCTTGGATGGCAACGGATTACTTTTGCGGCGAAGTCGGACCTAGGTTGGCTACACGAGTGTTCACCGCTGTGTCTGCCACCAAAGTGATTGTTAACAGCTCCACTCAATTAAAGTTGACATCTGTCAACCTCAGTGTTGTCCACTACCGTATCTGAATACGCCCAAATCAAATAAGATTTGATTTTCCGTTCTCCAATCTCCGAAATAGAGAATTACTAGTTTTCGCCCTTGGTATTAAGATAAAAAGTAGTTTATGTGCTA
Organism: Meganola albula; assembly: GCA_936450015.1. Lineage (NCBI taxonomy): Eukaryota > Metazoa > Arthropoda > Insecta > Lepidoptera > Nolidae > Meganola > Meganola albula. The sequence goes on from OW388166.1 coordinate 5,953,815, forward strand.
TTCGAGAATCGGTAGATTTTGCGTGAATAGGTAACAAACATTTTATTTTTTTATTCTGTGATAGGCTTGCGCTTGAACATAACTTTCCTGTTGTTAAGCAATGTTGCAGTCTACGATGAAACGCGCTTACCAAGTAAATACCGATTCACTCGTGACTTGAAGACAGGAAGATTATAGCTATCGGAAAACAGAGATGCTGGTAGCGAATTCCACAATTTGGCAGGTCACACACTGAAAGTGGAAGCACACTTACACACTCACATATCCATACATCCATAAAAACTTACGCATTTATAATATTAGTAAGATAGTAATACAGGTATTGCTGTACAACTTGTCAGTGTAACCCCTAGTTTCCACTGGCCTAACATGCACAAGAAAACATGTTGCAAGAACGATCTATCTCTATCACCTGGAGATGAGTAGAAAGAGATAAGACTTGTATCAACGTTGTCGAAACGTCGGGATCTAAAATCTAAAATAAACCGCGATAAAATCCGTTAAAAAGTAGTTTATTTCAATGTGTGATATTCGCGTAAATGTAAGACAATACTATAGACTTTTATCATGTTTTGTTGTGCAGTGCAAACGCCCAGTAGAGGGTGGAGAATTTTGGTGATCGCCATTTTCAGTGATGGTAAAGTATACTAGTATTACTAGCAAAAATAAAGAGAGACAAAGATTGGCACCAATGTAACATTAACTACAAAATTATACCTTAACATACTGACGGGCGGGTGGCGTGGTAGGTAAGATACTTGCTTTTCACGCCGCAGATCGTGGGTTTGATTTCCACTCAAGTCAGACATTTGTGTGATGAACTTGTCTGTTTGTCTTGGTTTATATTACCAGTTATCTGGTTTCCATAGTACAAACTCTGCTTAGTTTGGAATCAGATGGCCGTGTGTGTTAATGCCCCACTGTATTATATTAATATTATTATTATATTTATCGTACATAAAAACATAACATAACATAAATATAAAGTAAGAATGGCAGGTTACAGTTATGGAGTGTTATGGAGAACTTTACATCTTTCAAAACGCTGCTGCTGTCAAATGTACACGTTCCATCAAACATATTAACAACTTATGCTTCGTATCCTGTTGTAAATTATTCTATAAATCATCTTACTCTGGATCAGAGTAACTTTTAAAGGCTTGTAAAAAGGTTTCAATCTACAATAGTTTTGGGTTAGGGTCAATGGGTCAGTGGCTAAGGCTGCATACAAAAACAAAGCTACCCTGCTCCAAGTAACCTCCGCCGACTACCAGAGCCCTTAGACGGGTACTAACAAAATTTTATTTGGTAGCTGAAATAAATTTTCACAAGAGAAACAAAATTACTGAGATTAAATTATGTAGGTATTTCTGGATTTTCAACGTGAGAGTGTTTGTGGAATACACTTTTGAAATTTTCGCTTACACACGTTCGTGGTTCAAAAACAAATTATTCCAATACAGGTACATGAAAGAGAAAATACGAAACTCGTTGGAACACATGTACTCGACCTTTGAACCGTAGTAGGTATTAGATTCTCCTGTATGTACATATTTAATGATATGACTGCGTCACGGGAATCAAATTAAGACCACCAAACTGGGACCGCTGAAATTCTACGAGAGGCTAGAAAACTAGAGTGAGATAATATTGTTTTAATTAGGTATGTATAACTATAAACATAGCGCATATGATTTTTAAGCTAAAGTGGCTGTGACATCTGTTGAAGAACCGATAACCACTGAGGTGAGCGAGGTCTTATCTGGAAACTACGTCTCTGCAAGTGTAGTATTGGATGCCCTCCAGTTAGTTAGAGTTGTTTACGATCTGCTAAATATTGCTGGTAGTAGCTGGATGCGACAAACCAAAGACAGGATGAAATGGTGCTTATTGGGATATTACTATGTCTAGCAGTGGGATATTACTATGCTATACGTGGATGATAATGATAATGAGCCTCTTTGGCGTAGAAGATAGCATATCGATGTAGGCGTTGAGGTTAGGGGTTCAAATTAACAACAATCAATCAACCAAAAAAGGATGTTTAGACTTTTTTAATTTCTCAGCACCACTCCGTGGTGTAAAAAATAAATAAATAAAATAAACAATCTTTTAGCGGTGGTGTCGGTCCCGCTGGCCTGTTGTTTGTAGATTGTAATGGGCTTCAATTTCCGCAACTTGACATCAAGTGTGCGCTTATTATGTGTGGTGGCCTGGCGTAGCTATTGCCAGCCTAGCTCCAGGAAGTATCCTAGCAGACTCTTCACGTTTACAACGGCTTCTTGGAGCGACTTCGGTGACCCGAGATGTTCAGCCCTGTACCTTGCCAATCCTGGACAACATATTATTATAAACACATTGAAACTGTTACATGGTGAAAAGATGTTTGTTTAGTAAGGCATGACCAGTAATAATGCCAGTGATTACCCGCTGGTGTAGCCTGGTAATCCGGACTCTGATAGTCAGGAAACCATTGTGCATAATAATATCTCCTGCAGTCCTGCGGGCTAGGAGCGCTGATTGCACTGACCGCCATAGCCGGAACACGCTTAGGAGAATATTAAAGATATTTTATGTAAATACATTTACAAATCTCAACTTAGTACAACTGTTTTCAACTTTAATAAAGGAAGCACAGGGCGTTCAGCGCGCTATCTCCCTTATTTCACTGACAGTCTGACAAAACGTGCCTTTTTGCAAAAACTTCAGCAAACGTTTCCTGAATAAATTATTCAATGCAAAGTTGGGGTCCTTACTTTGCATTATTTGAAACTGTCAAATTATGGCACCAGATGGTTGAATTTGCTATGCATTTTGGGTGGTAGAGATTTATTAAAGCATGTATTGATCGAGTAAATAAAAATACCATTAACGTTACCTACCTATATTCAATGACAGTATAGGCATGAATATCGTCCACATTTTGCCGGCTATTAGGCAGCAAGAGACATGCGTTATAGTCATACGTAGGGTCAATCGCTGTTGGGGCATCCCAACTTGCACTACTAAGATTTTTCTTAAAAGGTGTATCATTAACGCTTTTTTCCTTGACCAGGGATTTGAACCATTCAAATTATAGAAAAAAAATTGTTCAGAAATTTGCAATTACAGTAAAATTGAGGAAATATGCCTTTTGGCGGTAAAAGCACAGAGCCAATTATTATTTCATTTTAGTCCAAAATTTTTGTAAAGCAAAAATTAAATCATTTTCACACTAGGCGTATTTCCAACCAAACATACTCTTCAATTGAAAAAAAAATCATGACACATAATACAATAGATTGAAAACTTAGAAATACTGCATTGCGCTTGTTAAATAAATAAACCTTTGCATCAGAACCCTTTGACGAACTCGACAATCATCAATAAAAAGAAAATAACCCGGAGCAGAGGAAAGTATAAAAAAGTTTTCTCGCCCGATGTTCATAACTCATTCTAAGCTGAGCACACACTAGTACCCTTGAGAGAACTGGGTGGACCTCCGGGGAAAACGGAATATGTGGTACAAGCTATGGAAGACCGTGAAACATAATTATCATCATTATTTGTTCTGGTTTTGTTATTGTTTTCGCTTATTAACACTGTAGCTTCGAATCCTAGTTTGATTTAGTTTTTATTATATATAAGTATATTACCAGTTATCTGGTTAACATAGTGCAAGCTCTGCTTAGTTTGGTATCAGATGACCGTGTGTGTTTATGCCTATTCTATTTGCCTGAGTTATTCGTCTGATTAAACTCTCTTCTGGACCCGTAGACAAAGTGAAATTCATTCAAACACTTTGTTCTTTTTTAATTATTTGTTATCGCCTCCCTATGTCATTTTGTCTATGGGCCCTTAATTAACGAGATATTTTTTTAGTGTGGAGTTTAATCTTATGGTTACTTTACGCAAATGATTCTGATAGCTCTTTATTTTATTCCTTGGACCATCGGTTTTCTCGCGCACATCATAACTAGGTCATAGCTATACGTAGGCATACCACAACAGTTCCCATACTGTCAACATTGTTATATGAAATAATAAGCTGTTGTATGACACCCACATCTCTAAAAATAGCGTTAGTTAGTATTCATTTTCATAATTTCTAGAGGCAGAACTGGTATAACAATTTTTGTTCACAATAATGTTGTTGGTGAGTACAGAACTTGAAAATGGCTGCATCAATTTCATAGTGCTAGTCTACTCTCACCCAGTTCTTGCGAGCTATCTTAGAGACATGGTCCTTCTCTTATTTTGAGGGCTTCTTACGCTACGTTTGGCAATCCTCGGTCTCCACTCAAGAATAGTCGGTTCTGTAGCACATTTCTTATATATTTTCTTAGTCGTAATTAGCGCTTAGATCCAGTGAGAAGCTGTCGTGGCAGACCAAACAGAGATAGAGGCATAATAAGCAAGATAACTTTTTGGATTGTTGACTTGGTCCAAAATTATAATATAATAAATTAGAAAGTAAAACGCAAATAATAAAACAAACTGCTAAACCGATTTAAATACAATTTGTGGTACAGTGATAGTCTAGATCCTGGAAAATCTACTTTTTATCGTATTACCATCCGTTGAAGCCACGGGTGGAAGCTAATTATAACTAAATACATATAATATTTTCTGTGGCGGTACTTAATTTATTATGATTACCCTCGTCATTACTTATTTCTTCTCCGTCTGTCCAAGGCATAATGGCACCCTAAGTTCAAAAATTGACAAGTTTTTGAAATACGATGCCAAAGTTTGACTGTCGTTAATGCATTCATTATTAATGTCTTTTATCGAGTTTTCATACAATTAAAAGCAGAAACGGCCTTTTCGCGAAAGTTAGAAATGATCGAGTGATATGGATCGACTTTTCTTTTTAAAGTCCTCAACTTTTCGAGTTCATTGAACTCTGTAAATTGACTGTTTATTAGTACAATTTGCGCGAAAAATAAAGAGCGTGGGGCCACAAAGCCCCTCACCCATCCCCTTTGTCCTTTTGCCATCGACTACCCGTAAAAACAAAGCAATAGGACTTGTCGCGCCTGTTCTTTTCTGCAATTTTATAAAGAGTTCTGGTGCCGTATTATGAGTGTTTGAAGCCATTGTGATTCAGTTAAAAGAAAAGGATACAAATATACAAATTGTATAAACGCATCCCTATCTTTCGACGAAATCATAATTGCATTAAGCACTCATAATACGGCAGATGTTCTAAATCTCCAAAGTCCATCATTAGATTAAAAATTAAACTGACTGACTGACTGACATATCAACGCCAAGCTCAAACCGCTGGGTCTACAGATTACAAATCTGACACATAGGATCCATGTGAGGTCTAAGGGTAAGGTCAGGATTTTTCAAAACACCCCCTAAAGGTCGGAAGCTTGTATACTATAATGATGCAGTGAAAAACACATAGACAATATTATGTACGGCCCAGGTATCGAATTGAACCCTCTCTTGTGGGCCTTAGCCACAGATCTACTTTACGCGATAACGCCACGAAAATAGTTTAGATTATTCTAAGGCATAATAATTTCTACTATCACAAGACTGGTCTGTATTGTCGGGGAGTGTGTCTTCACCGATTAATTTGCTCCGGCCCCACGATTTGTCTACGTCACTGGGTGACGAACGATCCACGCACGCTGAATACGAGCACACTTACATTGAGATAGGTAAGAGTTTAGTGTCTATAATATGATTTCAAAATCTCATAGCATTTTTTTTTACTTTATGCTGTTATGATGATCCTAGATTAAGAAGTGTACTTTGCCAGAATTTTAAAACGGAAAAATTGTATTAATAAAATGCGAAATGGTTAATAAATTTATAAAATAAGACGTTATAAGGACAAATCATGTTATTTACTGTAATTAGGTAAGTGACAAAATTTTAAACGTCATAATAAAAATGTAATATTCAGTTATAATTAGTAATTATTAAGTAGTTAATTTTTATAGCTTTTATGTGAGTTTAAGATGGTTTTGAAGTGTAAAAATGTAATTTACTTTTATCTAAAATAACCTAAGTCTATTATTCAGGTAGTCTATGTCTAACACTAAAGGGATTTGTCGGTTATATTCATTATAGGGTTTTGCGAGCTTCTGTCGAATTTAAATGAGACAATGTGGTATTGTGGAGACTAAGAGACTTTAAGGTTAAACGTTTAAAAAAGAACTATGCTTGACATTTTCAAATTACTTGTCCGATTTTCAAACTCATCATAAGAGAGAGTAAGCTCAAATATAACGGAAAATTCAATAAAATTTTAATAACGTAGACGAATTTAAACAAAGCATATCAAGAACTTCTTTATTTAACTAAAAAACAAATAAAAAAAGAAATTGACTGACATACTAACTGACATATCAATGCACATCTCAAACAGCTGGGTCTAGATACTCCAAATTTGGCATTTTGTCAGGGGTGAACTAAGAAAATATTTTTCAAAACTCCCCTAAGGGGTGAAATGGAGACCGTGTGGATGAAGCCACGGAAGGAGGCTAGTAATATTATAATAATACTTGTAATAGAAACAATAATATTTATCAAAGTTGTGCGTTTTAAGTAATAAACTACTATCCCGTTGATTTCTTCGTATTTGATCGATGTACGTAAGCTTGCTAATCCTTGAACATTTTAGTAACTATGGTTCCCTAGTTAAAGCTTACGGCAAGTTCAAATTAACTAACAAAACGAACAACTAAAGCTTTTAAAAGGTTTAAAGAGCTGTACCGCACCAGTAAGACTATTATTGGCTGAAAGTAACGGCTGCCAACGTATTGGCTTTTACAGCACAAATGCATTTAGCAGGTGTACAGACACCGTGCAAACTGCGTGCGTACATGCTTTTGTAGTCTATTTGTGAGGATGCAATGTGAATACTGATTACCTTTGTGCGGTTGGTCGCGAATTTATAAAAGGTTTTACTGAACGTTACCTAGTTACTATTGGGAGAATTTGTGGGTAGTTCTTCAAAGTTTCATTCTTCGACTGATTCATATGGCCGAACTTTATTTGTCACTTTCACCTCAGATAAAATAAGTCATCTGTATACACCATTGATTATTGTATGTTAACATAAGAATAATGACGGCCGGTAAATTTGGACATGTGATGATGTCATGGCATGTTTTGATTGCTTGCTAGGACATTTAAATGTGCAAATGACATGTGGTACGGTTCGAATATTGAGTTCTAATGTACCTAAGTGTATGCTAAGTACTTACATCTTACTAAGTCAGCCAAGTATTCCTTAACAACTGAGACTGAGGGCTTTGGGACTGAGTGACCTTGAGTGAATGGACATTTGATCTAAATCCCAACACTTGGTCCCCGGGTGGTGCAAATCAGGTGATAATCAACTGGGAATTATGTTTACCAGTAATTAATTGGTGGTACAGTTAGGCCGGAGTTAGTGACCACCCACCAGACAAATGGTGGTGGCTGGTGACACTATTTAAGAGGGTGAGTCAGAATTATCGCTCTTCGATTACCAACCATAATTATGCAGCCTTATTCTACTGCCATCTTCTATAATCACGAATGAATCGGTATATTGGGCAGGCGCGTAGACTACACCACTGCTTAACATAAGGCAAATTGTAGTCAGCGCAAGCCTATTGCAGAATAATAAACTTCTAGCAAAGTTCAATGAAATATACAAACTAACATATCTAGCTTGTGATATCCGAAAGCATTGTTATTGCTTTAATATTAAAGTTAAAGTGACAGTGGGCAGGCCACGTAGCTCGTAAAACCAATAAACGCTAGCGCTTGGAAATAAAGGTTTTCGAGTGAAAACTACGCATTGGGTGTCGCAGAGTGGGCTATTCCACTACGGAGTAAACCAAATATACCTAAAATAAAAACTTTAGAGGTGTCAAGGGACACCCGGATGGAACGAAGCTCCTTTCGATTAATAAGTGAAGGAATTGAAATAATTTTTTTTAAGATATAATAATAGAGAGAGAGATAGAGAGAGATAGAGACAGACAGACAGACAGATAAACAGACAGAGAAACATGGGCACGCCGCACAGCTTACAATAGCTTACTATAGCAAAAAGTGTCGTGACAACTTTTCGTAAGAATTTTTTCCGTCTAGCCCCCTTTCACAACGCGCGATAAGGAACTTCGTTCCAAAACTTGCTAGAAGCCAACAGATGCTATAACAAATTCCAACCAGCTTTTAACTACCCATTGATGATGAATTGTCAATTTTGACAGTTATATTTAATTCACAAGGCTACCTCTATCCTAGGGTAATTTGTTTATTTGATTTATCAGCATTTGAGTTCAGTCTTACAAACACACATACCTACTACAACAAAAAATTGTAAGTAAATACAGCATTCACAAAATACTTATCTATTAAAAACCTTGTAACGAGGATAATTACAACCTCCCTTTATTCTTTCCTCCTTTCCTCGTTCCTGGTCACTCTTAAGTTATTTTTTGCAATCTAAATCTTTCTGAATTCAAAATTATTGTGTGAGCCTCAGTGATAATACCCTATACCATCGAGCTTCGAGATGTATCAAAACTTAATGATCAGTAACTGTAACGAAAACCAATATCACTTTTATTTCTTTTTAGTTTTATTTCAATGTGTGCTATTCGAGTAAATTTAAGGAAACAGTCGCTGTGTTAGACTCTTTAGTATTTTAGTATCAAATTTTGCTCCCACCATTCCAAACCCAAAGAGTATAGTGAGGATTAATGATGATTGCAATACAAAACAGATAACAAGGTTCAGAGAATCTACTACATTATCACCGACAAAATTCTGTATACTTAGTTCGCAATAAAGAATTTGAAAGTAAAAATAACAAAAATAAAACAGATAATTGTTCCCAACCTAAGAAAAAAGCTACACAAGACATTAAAATTCTTTTGGAAACTGCTATATTTTGTATTCTTGCAATCATTATTTTCCTTATCTGCCTTCTTGAAATAAAACGTCGCCGCGTCGTCAGTTTTTTCCGCTATGAGACCACCTATTGCCCTTGCTTCCTTTCGACTTTCAAAGGGAAAATTAAGGGCAAATTTTTTCGTTCCACCTTTGAATGCTTCGTTGGCTCCGACTAAAATTCTTTGCAAAATAAACCCGAGTTACAATAAGAAAAATGCGGGGAAATGCTTTAATGTTCCGCAATTTTTTTAGGTTGGTGTACAAAATGGTTGGAAATGTTGAAACTTTGGTTTCTAGAATAAGTATGTAATGGTTTTTATGCCAATTATTATTTATTGCATTAAATTTGTTTGTGTTTAGTTTCTCTAAAGGCTCATTTATGTTATGAATCAAACTACCTGCAGTCTTTGTGTTTAAATAAAGACTGAAGTTAGCTTTTTCTGGTAAACGATCTGTTTGAGCTAATTCAAAGTATCAGCTATACCCAAATCAAAGCTTAACTAAATTGGTTCAGTAATTATAGAGTAATAGTCTAATAGATCCAACTAATAGATCAAACTTTCGCATAAGTGCAATAAAACAATTTTGTTAGTATTTATTACATTCCTATACTCCCAACTAATACAAACAAAGCAAATAAGATTTCCCCAATCACAATTATTTTTCCTTTTCTATCACCGATAGTTCCAAAACTGAAATTGGGTAGTGTTCCCTGAAGACTAATTGGATTGACGCGTATATCGTTCTTATATTTATCGAGTATCACTGCTTCAGCGGCTTTGTAAAGGTTGCAAGTCTGATCCTGAGTCAAGCTCAAACATCTTTGCGTGAGTTATTTCATTATTGCTGTTTTTAGGGTTCCGTACCTCAAAAGGAAAAAACGGAACCCTTATAGGATCACTTTGTTGTCCGTCTGTCTGTCCGTCCGTCTGTCAAGACCCTTTTTCTCAGGAACGCGTGGAGGTATGAAGCTGAAATTTATATCAATTACTCAGGTCTACTGTCCCTTGAAGCTGTGAAAAAATCAAACTTCTAAGCCAACGCAATTAAAAGATACAGCCGTTTATGCCGCAAATTTTCGACACTTGCAAGGGAATCAAAACCTACAAGGTTCTTGAAATCTTGAAATTTGGTACGAAGCAACGTCTTATAGCATAGATAAAGGAAAAATTACGAAAACCATAAATTTTTAGTTACATCACATAATATATTTTTTTTTAATAATTTTAAACTTACTACCCATTTCCTCATAAACGCGTAGAGGTATTAAATTGAAATTCATACCAAATACTCAGGTCTATAATACCTTTAAGCTGTAACAAAATCAAAATTCTATGTCAACGCAATCAAAAGAAACAGCAATTTAAGCTGCATATTTTGAAACTCGCAAGTACTCGCAAGGGAATCAAAACCTAAAGGGTACTTCCAGTCGACCTAGAATCTTGAAATTTGGCATGAAGCAACGTTTTATAGCACACATAAAGGAAAAATTCCGAAAACCTTAAATTTTTAGTTACATTACAAAATATATATTTTTTAATAAATATAAACTTATTACTTTTTTCCTCATGAACGCGTAGAGCTATCAAGTTGAAATTCATATCAAATACTTAGATCTAATTGCCTTTAACCCTTGAAAAAAAAAAATTCTAAGTCAACGCAAAAACGCAAAACGCAAAAGTACAACCATTGATACCGCATATTTTGAAACTCGCAACTACACGCAAGGGAATTAAAACCTAATAGTGACTAAAAACTTAGTAAATAAATAACTTTAATAAAAGAACTTTCGCAAGTCTGCTGCAAGGCTAGTACCTATAAGTGTTTCAGTTATATTATAGATAAATGATATGTGTTAATATAAAATAAAGGATTACTTAAACGATAAAGAGATCTTTGTCTTAAAATGCTCCTCCATCTTTCCCCATTGTAATGTTATGAATTTCATTTTGCAATAAAAATACCATAGTTATGACTCGATTGTCGTAATGAACGAACTTTGTAAACCTTGCAGGTTTGTACGGAACCCTCGGTGCGCGAGTCCGACTCGCACTTGACCGGTTTTTTTAGTATAAAATTGGTACGTCTTAAAACTCAACATATGAAAACATGTGGCATTCAAACTAAATAAGCATCTCTTCATCATAGGTGTCACGGACAGCTCTCTATTCAGAGCATGTATGGAAGTGGAAGAAACCATCACCCACGTGGTCACCTGTTGTCCAGCAGTGGCGAATTACGAGCGGAACACCTCTGATTGCCAAGGTCACTTCAGATAGCTGCAGTTGGACTGGTAAAAACGTCGATAATTGACTGGTAAAAACGACCTAATTACGCAAAATAGGCGCACGTTGAGTTGCGAAAAATTGCCTGCTCCAAAATGTAAACAAATTATGGCATTCGTGAGAGGCACGAGGCCACCGTCAGTGAGAGAGTTCAGACATTAGTCCACCTTCTGAACTTAGTGGTGGTTGTTGAACATCACAACGTCACTGATCTTTAAATGCTCAGGTATGGTATTTTCTCACTATCTATCTGAGCCGTTTTTCCGACTCAGTATTCCAGATATTTAGAATTATAGTGCACAAGTGTGGTCGCGTATACAGTGCACTCTCTATTTCTTTCCTTCTCAGACTCCGGTGGGGTGGATTGACCGACACAACCCGTGAAAGAATTTTAGCTTTAAGTACTTGCTGTTGAAGTTTTCCTTTACTCTTACTGAGCAGTGGTAATAGACCAAACATTACTTCGTGTCCATTACACATTGTACTGCAATTTTACTTAGCATTATGTTGAACCGGTCGATGCCTTCAATAGGCAACTATATTTTGCTTCAAATCATTCACAAAAATTCTGCAATCAATTTGATTACCAGTTTTACGAAGAGCTTGTTTGCTTTCGTAATGAAATCAAAAAGGATTCCTTGGACTGTTACATTCGAATGAATTCAAAAAGGTTTTCCTTCTTGTAACAAAGTTACGGAGTTAAGGAAGGGATGTTTTCGGGCAACTGATAGGACTTGATTAAAAAGTTTTTATTCACAGATATCGGATTAAGGTCTCTACACGGCCTTTAAGATCCGATCTTCAATTGAGTTACAATCACTTTTGAGATGCGAGTTTTTCAGTTTACTGGTTAAAAAAAACTGTCTCTAGAATTCCCTTACTAGGAAGAAGAATTTACAGCACAACCGCTGCAACCCAGGAAAAAATCCTGTTCTGTGACCTTTTCCAAACACACTATTTTTTTTGTATTAGTTAACTGTAATTGTTTGTATTTACTCGATTTCACCTGGTGAAAGACAATAATGAGAATAACCTTTTGTGGGTTTTTATATCCATAAGTTCGGCTTTAAATTCCAAGAAGTGTTTTTGTGCATTTTTATAATAACTTTTCAAGTTTTAGTAAGAAATCGTAAGCGTGAAATTATTCTGTCTGTAGGTAATTTTACACGGCACCAATGTTCATTTACACGCTAATATTTTTATATTTTTATTTTGTTGTTCCAGGTTTTGAAGAAATTTTAAATATTTAATACTATGGTTACATATTGCACCAGTGCGAAGCCAAGGAAGGTTGATGTTTAATCTATATAATATTAAAACAATTTCTTTTCTAATTTACTTTTTTAATTAATTTCCGGCACTCAATTTGCTTCCTAAAAATGTTTCTCAATTGAATTAAGGGAAAATCTTTTCTAAAGACTTTTGTAAATTTACGCAATTAAAATTTATTTTTAAAACATCACTGGTAGAAATTGACACGTTTTCTAAGACGTTAGTCAGAACTAGATTGTTTGCGAAAGTAAATACATTCTTAATCTGAGTAGAAACCAAGCTCAGCCTATTTACAGCTATCTTAAGATAGAAAAAGTCCTCCTGTAAGTTCTGTTCTACCCTGTCTTCAACTTGTGTGTATTTTTTTTAAACACATTGTCATACGATCAACTGATCTCAAACTAAGCTTGTACTATGGAAACCAGATAACTCGTAATATACTATAAATAATACTTTTATTTTCTAAATACATACTTAAATATAGATAATTACACCCAAACTCAAGACAAACCGACGTGTTCATCACACAAATATCTGACTTGGGTGGAAATCGAACCCACGACCTGCGGCGTGAAAAGCAAGTATCTTACCGACCACGCCACTGGCCCGTCAAATTGTATCAAACGTATTATATACCAACATCAGACTAGGAACTGTCTTACCACTCGTATTATTTTTATATTTCGTAATAAATTAGTAGTGTGATTAAGGTCACTGTTTGCTGCTCTTAACCAGACCCACATTATATGTTTTCTGGCGAGGACGCTCCCTTTGATTGGCATGTATCTTAATTGTATAGGTATGTAAGTATAATTTATGAAACGTTAATGACGCGAGGTGCAAACTGAACTTAACCAAGTAGTTGATGGCTATTAAAGTTTCTAATACCCATTATTTAGCTGACTGAACATTGTTCAGAACTCCGATTTCGCTACTTACAAACCTTCCAAAAGTTACAATGTAAAAAGAATTCTATTTCCATTTTGTTTTACATTCGAGTTTTTCGTTGTTCAAAGTTTTAATTGTTTATATTTGAGAAATAAAAAGTTGTGGAAGGATCTCAATATGACACCAGACAAGACTTGAGTTTTATTTGGAATTTTATTACTACAAAAATACGTATTTTGTACTCATTAAACATTAACATAGCTCTCACTAAACATTCCATCACTTCAACTATTACTCTCAATTTTTAATAAATAAAATATTATTTGATGTTTAACATCTAATGATCGGATCGGATGGTCAAATGGGAATCAGAATTCTTGCGCTTATCTCAAACTTGATGAAGGTATATGAAAAAATGGCGAATTTCGATTGAAAACTTATGAAATCGCCATTGTCATTTGTCGATTGCTATAGACTGCTCGTTGTGTGCCGTGCGTTGTAGACTTATCTGTAACGTGATATTCTGAGTATAAGAAAATTAGTTTTTAATCGACATTTGAATTGTTTTTAAGCCATATACTTACCTATTGCGTTCGAGATATAAGTCTGAAGCGTAAGAATCTATGTTTAGATTGACTACTGGCGTTTCGACGCGACACAGCGTCACAGCTTGCACCGCCACGCTATTATGTATAATATTAAGTTAAAATATTAACAAAAAAAACCGACTTCATGGATGCCATTTTCAGAACTAAACAAAACTGAAATGGGACCACACGGGAACGGGAATAGGCTTTCAATTAAAAAAAAAATATCAAAATCGGTTCACCCATTCGAAAGTTCTGAGGTAACAAACATAAAAAAACCTCCTCCTTTTAGAAGTCGGTTAAAAATGTTTAAGCAACGTACGATTCGTCACGTTGCGTATGCAACTTGGCACCTCTCCCCACTTGGCTCGGCGATAGCACACTAAGCTTGTATAATTTACACTAAAACAATAATAATATTTTCACAGATACACACAGCGCCATCAAGTCCTAAATTAATGAATTATATTTGCTTGTGCTATGGGTACTAGGAACTGATACGTTAACATTACTTAAACACATTTCTTTTTTCGTAAATACACACATATTATAGATAAGCTACACCCAGACACAAAACAAACCATTGCGCTTATAGCATAGCAAAAAGATTTATTCTGAGTGAAATGGAATTCACGACCTCCAGCTTAGCACTCACTCACCACTATGCCAACAGGCCAGTAAATTTTAATCATATCTTCCAGACATCTGATGATGGTTAATTATTTTAAATAATTTCTTTCGTATTTATTCTGATTCAAAACCAAAAACAAAACTTTTAAGACTGTTTTGTGGGCTGTGGCTGGACTGTTTTTATCTGAATCCCAACGTGTGGTCCCCAGATAGTGCAAATCAGGTCACAATAAAGTCTTGCCGTGTTCCGGTGCGATGTATGGTGACATCATTCTAGAGGTATGTGGGCTCATTCCACTGCCACTTTCACACCGAAAATCATTTGTAATCACGAGTTAATCTGTATATTAGGTAGGCACATTTCATCATAGATGTAGATCATTGCTTAACATCAGAAACAAGCAAAAACAGTGGTGCTTTTATTTTACTTCACCTGTTGCCAAATGCAGTTTTGTGACGAGTATGACAAATGGCTTGGACGTGACCGATACACCCTTCAACTATGTGATATACAGTTTCCAACGGCCACTGGACAATTTGGTCACGATTTTCAGGTTCATAAATCAACTGTTTTAGGTTAAAAATAATCTTTGATTTGTGACTATTGGTGGACTGTTTTTCAGTTTTGTGTTTTGGAAACTTGCACTATTTTAGTGGATAATATAATTTATGGATTTTTAACTTACTATAAAATAGAGGGTTGTTGAATTTTTGACGTATATATCTGTGTAGAAGTTCGATGTCTCGTAGCATCTAAACGGATGGACTGGTTTTGTTCTGTTTTTTCGAAATTTGAATGATAAGACTAGCGGTGGCGCTGCGGTATCGGCCTCGCCTTTGAAATATAAGGTCACAGGTTCGATCCCCGGCCGTACTTACACATTTTTGTGTAAATTGTTACATCGGCCCTCCTCAATATCGGTGAAGGAAAACATCGTAAGTAAATGGGCATGTCTAAGAACTAATAATTCAAAGTCACGTGACATCCCCACATCGGCACTTGGCTAGCGTGGGTGGATTAAGGCCTAAACTGTCATAATTCGTAAGATAGTTAAGAAAAAACCCGAGCCCTAGTTGTGGGACACTAAAAAAGTGAGGTGAAGTGGAAAGAACTGAAGGGGAGAGTCAGGATGTGTTTTTTTTTTAATTTATGGTTATAATCAGTTATTATATACCTCATACATATTATACCTCAGTCCACCCGTGAACATGAAGTCTGAAAAGACTGAAACGTCGGGACCTAAAATCTAAAATAAACCTCGATAAAATCCGTTAAAAAGTGGGTAGTTTTATTAATGTGTGATATTCGCTTAAATCTAAGACAATACCACAGTTTATGCATTTATTCGTTCTATTACGCTTATGCAACAGGTAACAACTAACTGGTAATTAAAAAATTATTAGTTTAATTAACTTTTGGTAGGCTTCGGCCGTGGTTAGTGACCACCGCACCGCCAAGCGGCCTTACCCTGTTCCGTAATGATGTCTGGTGACACCATTTCAGAGGGTGGGTCGGAATTATTATTTCTAACCATATGAAGCCTCAGTCCACTGCCACCGTCTCACTGAAAATCACTTGTAATCACGGGTTAATCGGTGTATTGGGCCGGCGAGTCCCATCGTAGACTACATCATTGCTTAAAATCAGGAAAGTTGTAGTCGCTTGACTACGCAAGCCTATTTCAGAATTTAAAAAAAGATGTAAAACTATGTACCTAATAAATAAGATAACTTATGACTATAAATTGTTTTATTACCAGCACTAAAAATTAAACCATATTTAATTTGTTTCAGTAACGCACTCAAAGAGATTAAATTAGAAAACATAAAAAGTGAATTATGAGCAGTAAACCTGCGCTTTAGGTAGTTAACGATACAGAACCAAGCAAGGTATAGAGTTAATTAAATGAGAGAACAAATTCTTTAAGTATTCTAAAAACCTACCTAGGAAAAGACCTAAGTATGTGAAAGTTTTTTTTTATATTTGTTTCAACAATAAACTTCCAAATAATATTGGGGAAATGACTGTTAAGAAATTCAAAATAATTATAAAATCTACGTTAGGTAAGAGAGCGTATTATAAAATTACAGACTGTCTAACGGATGAAATCGCTTGGAATTAAGTCGCTCCAATACAACATATTAAACAAACAAAATGTAATAGACACAAGTACTTACTACATTCAAAATAGAAACAAGGCTACTGAGTTTTCTTAGCAGCGTTTCTCACTAGTTGCCAGTCATTCACTGCACGGTAGCAAAAGAAATTGGACTATTTATATGTAGACTTGCATAAAAAAAGTATATTTTCATTTTATTTCATTTCATATAGCAACAGGTGGGTATTTGTTTATGTCATGGTAATTTTATATTTTCTCCTTTAAAATTATTTTATTGTGTTACAAGAAGATGGAGGAAGCTAGAAATAAAAATACAAGTGACACTAAGAACCAAAACACATACTCGTGTTGCGGCGCCGCAACGCAAGAGTCGGCAGTGCCGCCCGCCTCTACATATAACAAAATGTACTAGCACTACGAGCGTAGCGCTGCCAATTCTTGCGTTGCAGCGCCGCAACGCGAGTATGTGTTTTGGCTCTAATCAAAATATATAAAACTAAAATAAAAAAAACTGTCTTCTTAAATTTACACGAATATCACACATTGAAATAAAAGTATTTTATAACAGACCACCCGTACTGTCTGAAAAGACTTTGAAACGTCGGGATTTAAAATTTAAAATAAACCGCGATAAAATCCGTTATAAAATAGTTTTATTTCAATGACACAAAACATACTTAATAAATAAATCAGAATTAATCAGTTAGATGGACAATAATAATTGAATTTAAATATATTGACCATACTGAATAATTGACATACCATAATAATATTTATAATTGGACATATTTTTAAAATGAAAAATTTATCAAATTATTTTTTTTTTCGCAGTACATACTTAACGTTGACAAACCTCGTTTAAATGTTGTAATGTTTTTTTATTTTTTCACTATACCTACTGATTTTTTTAATTTGCATGCCTTTAACGGCAAAATATGGAGAACCACAAATCTTTAATTATTATAACAACTTTAATGTATAAATGTACCTACCCATATTTGCAAAATAATAAGTGATTATGATTATGATTATGACAGATATTAAGATGCTAAGAAGGTAGAAGATATAATTTGTAGCAACAAAATGTAGGTAGTTAAGCCTATTTGTGGTTATTCCTGGTCGTGCCCACACATCTTTGTGTGAACTGTTTCATCTCCGCTGCTCAATATCGATGACGGAAAACATCGTGAGGAAACCGGCATGTCTTGAACACTTGAACTTTTCAACCCTTTATAGTGTCCCACTGCTGGGAACGGGTCTTCTCTCAAATATCTTATGAGTTGAGAGAGTTTTAGGCCTTAATCCACACACGCTGGCCAAGTGCGGGTTGGTGGATGTCACATGTCCTGGAATGGTTAGTTCTTAGACATGCCGGTTTCCTCACGATGTTTTCCTTTACCAATTTTGAGCAGCGGAGATGAAACAATTTACACAAAGATGTGAGTGCACGACCAGGATTCGAACCCGCGACCTTATTTTTATAAGGCGAGGCTCGTACCGCTGCGCCACCACTGCTACAACCTGACTTATCGGTTCATTGTTTTAAAACAAATAAAACTGTTGTCTATTTTAGTTAACGATGCTTTAGTTTTAAATAATAAACCTATTAATATTTTATAACTGACCATTAGAGGTTATAAAAATATAAGTTATTACTATTTCAAACGATTCTAGCGGTTCTAATTGTTTATTGATGACGCCTTCAAATTATTGGATCATAAAATAAATTATATTTAAAGTGAACTGTAAACTGAAACTTTTATTATTAAGTGGTAAAACCATTAAATCTTTATGCCTTTCGCGTTGGGCATGATATATATGCTTTAAATTCATTGAATTAAAAAAAAGGATAACAATAAACAAAAGCTTGCTACTGAAAAGTTATTTAGCGCCCAAAATACGACATTTTTTATCCAGAGCATACTTATTTACAATAAGACAAGTCTGAGAGACAAATTAAATGAATGAATGACATAAAATTTGAAATATAAGGTTGCGGTTTCGATTGCTGGTCGTGCCCACACATCTTTGTGTGAATCGTTTTATCGCCGCTGCTCAATCTAAGTGAATGAAAACATCGTGAGAATACCAGCATGTCTACGAACTAATCATTTGAGAACAGTGATTTATACTAACCAATACTTGGTCAGCGTATGTGGATCCAGGCCAAGATAGTTGAGAGTAGACCCGTGCCCAGCAGTGGGACACTAAAAAGGGTTGAATTGAAGTGATGTTAACTGTCGCAATCTAAAGCTGTTTAGAAGATAAGCGGTAATAAATTTTAAAAACATACCACTTGTAATAAAACTCCAGACTTCTTAAAATACTGTATTGCCACAAATAACTTATTATAATACAACCTTCCTATTCGGCTCCTCGATACTGACTGATCACTCCGCCGCAACTGACCGTCCCTCCAAAACCTCACAGTAGGTAGGTACCTAACTATAGCTTTACTTTTTCTAAAGTGTTGCTAGTTTCAATAATTAAATAATACAAATACGATGACAGCTGTTGCCAGTTTTAAAATTTAAATCTTGCTTAAAATTATATAATAAAAATTAAACCTAACATTCGTCCATCCTGATGTTGTGCATGCCCTCGTGCACTATGAAAGTGAACCTAACATTTGGTCAGTTGCGATAGTAAATACATTTATTTTACATCAACATTACAGTAAAACACTAATCAATATGAGAAAAGTAATAATAATACACAACTTAAAATTACATTCCTACTTTGTCCAATTGCAAATAAAGCATACTTCAGTAGACAAACAATCGAATCAATTCTATCTTTACAAAAATATAAAAGGATTCATTCATTTAACATTCATAACAAATTTACAAACAAGTACTTGCGTTTTGTTTTACAATTCATCCATTCGTGTATAACTACGATGCATAATATTTAGCTCATTATTTAATAACATTTTCAAACAATAACAAATCTGAAATCAATAGGGAATAAGTCCTTTTTGCGAACCCATCCATTCTCACAAACAGGACACATTCCACACATTTTGTATGATACATCTCACTGGTCTAGTTACAAACCCATCCATTCTTGTAACATAGGCGAGTAATGCTGTCAAGTGAGAACCCATCCATTCTCTCAACAAGACAATGTATCATACCATAATATCACCACTTCTGTTTTAAGATCAATTAAAACCATTCTTATACACAATATCGGTATTCAATAAGAAATAAGTCCCTTTTGTGAACCCATCCATTCTCACAACCAGGACATATTTCCACACTTTTTCATCTCATCTCACTGGCCAAGTTGCAAACCCATCCATTCTTGTAACTTAGGCAAGTGATGTTATCAAGTGAGAACCCATCCTTTCTCTCGAACAAGATAATGTACTATGCCATACAATTTTAAATCAAATATGTTATACAATCTATTGTAACCTTTCATAACAACTAAAATAATTATAATTAACAAAGTTCTTCTTAGATAAATCAGATTAATCATATCTATACCAATAACTTACTCGCTATCACTACACGCATTATCCGTTGAGTCAGATTCATTTATTTCTAACGCAGCCACATTGACCCAAGGCAACATTCTATCGGAAGCTACGGTTGTCTGGCGTTTATTCTTTGATCCCGTTAGTCCTGGAATGGATGCTACTCTATACCTATCATTACCTAATATTGAGACTACACGATAAGGGCCTATGTAAGAAGGAAGAAGTTTTTTGCTCTTCCCATCATTAGCAAAAGCAGTTTTTGTAATTTTAACAAGTTCCCCTTCAGCATAAACCCGCGCCGGACGCCTTTCTTTGTCATAGTTAAGCTTTTGTATTTCTTGATTTTTATCAATTGAATCTTTAACCTGTTCTCTAATTGTAGTCAAATCAGTTACCTCGCGAGTCTCATGACGTACCTCATTCATTTTAGGATTAGCTTCTGAATTTATACAGGCGCCAAACATAACTTCAGCTGGCGTTCTGCCTGTACTTTTTTGACAAGTGTTGTTCAATCCCCATTGTACCTTCCCAACCGCATCATCCCACTCTCTTTCGTCGCGATTTAGATTTTGAGCAGTTAATGAGTTAAGGATAGTGCGGTTGTATCTCTCAACCTGCCCGTTGGATCGAGGACTAGCCACTGCGTTAAGAATGTGCCTGGCACCTTTATCAAGACAGAATCTTTTAAAAGCGTGTGAGGTAAAACACGAACCCCTGTCACTGATAATGCGATCTGGAACTCTGAAAGTATAAAAAATCTCTTCGAGAGCCTTAATTGCGCTTTGAGTTTTTGTATTGCGCACTGGTTTGGTAAAAACAAACTTGGTGAACCCATCAACAACAACTAAAAGGTGAGTGTTTCCCCGTTTCGATTTAACAAAGGGTCCAAGGTGGTCAATATGCAGCGTGTGGAATGGTACTTCCACCTTTTCGATCGGATGCAAGTAACCTTTTTCAGAGTTGGTTTTCTTAGCATATGCGCACTCAATGCACGCTTTCACATATTTTTTTTATGAATGTTGACATCTTGGAAAACCAGTAAGATTTCTTTATACGTTCTAATGTCTTTTCAACTCCGAAATGACCAATTTCATCATGGTTTAAACGACATAACTGCCACCTTGCACCCTTTGGTACCACCCAACGAATATTGTTTCGGTCACCATTGATATATCTATACAATTTATTGTCTTTCATCAGAAAATTTTCTCTAATATATTTGAGCCTATCGGCATCTATCCCAGAAGTTAAGACATCTCGAATTCTACACAGCTCCGTATCGCCTTATTGCAGCGTGTGTAACCAATCATCATTACTAATAGTCATAACTACCGGGTACTGGTCCAAAATTTTTGAAGTATCTTCTTCGGATGTAGGATTGCGAGATAGAGCATCAACGTGTGCCATTTTAGTACCGGGACGATATTCGACTGTACACTGGAACTCCTGCATAAGAAGCCACCATCGCGCCACTCGAGGTAGTATATCTCGTTTCGAAAATGTAGACCGAAGAGCACTACAATCAGTGACCACCTTAAATTCTTGGCCTAACAGGTATACCCTAAATTTTTTTAGAGAGCAAACTACTGCAAGTGTTTCTAACTCATATCCATGAAAGTTTTTCTCTTCCGGAGATGTCTTTCGGCTATAGAAAGCCACAGGCCTGAAACTATCGCTACCTTGTCTCTGGAACAGCACACCACCAATTCCTAGCTTACTGGCATCAGTATGAAGCTCAGTCTCCGCATCTGGGTCATAGATTGCAAGAATAGGTCTGTTGACTAACTTTTTTTTTAGAGTTTCAAACGCCTTTTCCTGCTCGCAAGTCCAAGTCCAGGCTGTATTCTTAGTTAACAACTTTGTTAGAGGGTCTGCCAACGACGCAAAGTTTCTGATGAATTTTCGAAAGTACCCTACAAGGCCGAGAAATTGTCGTACCGTATGTTGGTCTGTTGGGCAGGGAAAGTCTAGTACGCATTGTATTTTCTTACTACCCGGTCGTACTCCAGCAGCACTAATTTCATAACCTAAGTAATCTATCTTATTCATAAGAAATTCACATTTTGATAGGTTAAGAGATAAATGGGCGTCACTTAACAATTTTAACACATTTTCCAATCTAGTTAAACATTCTTCTACATTTTTGCCATAAATAAGCACGTCGTCAATATATGCTGTTGCTCCGTCATAGCGCAAAGAGCCTAGTACTTTGTTCATCATGCGCTGGAATACAGCCGGGGCGTTTGCCAGACCGAACGGCATGCGATTAAATTCATATTGACCATCCGGTGTGACAAACGATGTCAATGGTCGGGACGATTCGGAAATAGGAACCTGATAATAGCCTGACATTAGATCTAAGGTTACGAAGTATGCTTGTCCAGATAACCGCGCAATTTCATCATCAATGTTTGGCAGAGGGTAGCGTTCCTTCACGGTTATCGAATTTAACATTCTATAATCCACGCACAATCTTAATTTTCCATCTTTCTTACGTACTAAGATAATAGGACTAGCATATTCTGACACAGACTCTCTTACTATTCCAGCATCCAACATTTCGCCAACCATCTCACGCACACTCCCCCTTTCCTTATGCGAAAGCCTATAAGGTCTATAGACAACAGGTTTTTTATTATTCAGCTCGATAGTCATTTCAGTCACACTAGTACACCCCAGATCTTTCAAGGAAAATGCAAAGCAACGTCGATATTTGTTCAAAAGTGTTAAGAGTTTTTGTCGTTGAGATTCATCAATATTGTCTCCAACGCGTACTTGGGTCTCATCAAGACTAGTAGGGTTTGACAACTCAATTGGAGGAGAGATAATACGATTGACCTCCCTTACTAATGTACCACGACTTATCACGACACCTTCTCCTAAGTAACCATGTTTAGACACAGGAGAAATCAGTACTCTAACAGCTCCATCTTCGATAGGATAAACGCCTCCTAGAATGATAACCTGTTGACTGGGTTTACCAACAATCTTACTATCCAACCAAATCTTACTGTGAACACTAGAATCAACAACAGCTCTTATACTAGCGGGCCCGTAAACATCAACCCCAGCAGAGACTGTAACTTTAAGGAAAAAGTCCTTTTTTAAATCAGTTTCAGAAAAGGGCATCTCTCTGCCGATGTCAAAGAAACTTAGCTCCTCCGCAGTCTTATAAACAGCTACGTGGGGTTGTTCGGTAAAAGATTGCCCTATTAGTAGAGGTAATTCTAAATATTGGTCGTCTACCACTTGAAATAAGACTTTAGCGTCTACCCCATCAACAGACAAATTTACGGTAACACTACCAAGAGTACGTACTACCCCATTTCCGAAGCCCTTCAGGCCAGTTGTCTCGCTTCTGCACGGTAACCCTAGAGAAGACACAACGGAACAGCGAATCAACGAGACTTCACTACCAAAATCTACAAAACCCTTCATTGGGACATCATTAACAACAATTTCTTTATAAAATTTTGAACTTGGATTAGAATCAGATATGCACATAGTTTTGTGAACAACATCTTTGCCGTTAGAAAAACAATTTTCGGTTTTGTGCCCCATTTTTTTACACTTGTCACACTTAACTATTGGCTTAGGGCATTTCAAAAAGGGGTGCCCCCTTTCTCTGCAATTATAGCAGAATAGGCCATTGTTATGTATTACACCGGTTTTGTTCCCTGTCTTATTTGAATTATTATTAGTTGCTGAACGAGCGTCAGTTCCCGATTTAAATTTGTTTACTCTATCGAAAAAAAGTTGAGATGATTCCTTATTACTCATTAAAAATTGTAACAATTGTTCCGGGTGCGAGCATCGTAATGCCACCGCGCTTGACCTAATGGTTTTATCTGTTAACCCATGTACTATGCAATCAACCGCTTGCTTTCCTTCAATGTTGCATTGGTTCAACAAGGCTAACTTTTCATAATAATACAGCTCGATAGGTTCGTTAAATCTACTTTTCCGGTTTAACATGTCTTCCAGGGCTTGACCATAATTTTGCTCACACGGAAATGCACTTACAAGTTTGTCTTGCCATTCAGTCCAATTGAACAAAATGGAAGGCAGGCTTTCATACCAAATTTTGGCCAAACCCTGGAGTTTCTGCATTGCAAAATGTATTGTAGTTTTATCGTCCCAGCCGTAAACGGTAGAACATTCATTAACCTTTTTTAACCACACGTCTATCCGTTGATTTTTTGAGGATGGATCAAAATCGGGTAAAATATTTTTATGGTTGGAATGAATGGGTGTCATTGTAACGGCCGTTGACGGCTGTGACTGAAAATTCTTAATCGAATTGAGTAAATTCACAACGTCCCTAGTTCCAAATGTCGGGCTAGCACGGGAATTAGATTGTCGCCGTTGGTCAGGCCGACTTCTTTGCCGTTCGGGGCAATCGTCGGCGTCATGTACACTCCGTTCTCTCCTTCGAGACCGTATTTCATTTGCGATGACTGAACTCCGTGTAAAACGATCATCAACTTCTTTATTACTCACGGTTCGCTGTCGTCGCAGCAGACTCCGCTCCCTGTCTAGGTCGCGTTGCAGACGTCGTACGCGTTCCTGCTCGCGATCCATCTCCTGCTCTAATGATTGTAGCCTTCTTCCATCGGGACTGCGGCCTCCACTTAAGCGGCTTCGGCGGTACTCTGGGATGTCATCATACCGAGTGCGACTACGACTGCGCCTAATTCGCTCACTTGCTTCTCTGGGTTGTGGCTCCATTCGTACCGGAGTCACCAAGCGGCGAGATTGTGACTTGTCCCTCTGCATCTTATCTGGAACTCGAAGACAAACACAGACTTTAGACTTCATAAGCATTTTGCTTGTAATAAGCAGAATGTGTATTACATACATAGTTACGATCGTGCATACACTAAAAGAAACAATATCGGGGAGTACCCCGACCAATCGTTTCCCATAGCACAACAGGCGTTATTAGGGAGTACCCTAACCAAACGTCTACCCTGCTCGACCATAAGCATGCATGTAATTATTTATAATTGTGTAAGTATACGTTTAAAACAAATGGCATTAAGCTGCAGAATATTATCAGGGAGTACCCTGACCAAACACTCAACAGCCCCAACCATACATGACTAATCTAAACTACTCTTAAATCTAATACATTCTTACTTTGCGTAATAAGTATTATCAAGGAGTGCCCTGACCAAATACTTAAAACTTGTGGGTATATATGTTTAGAACAAATGGCATAAGCTGCAGAATATTATCAGGGAGTACCCTGACCAAACACTCAACAGCCCCGCACGTCCTCCAAACATACATAACTAATCTAAACTACTATTAAATCTAATACATTCTTACATTACGTAATAAGTATTGTCAAGGAGTACCCCGACCAAATACTTAAAACTTGTGGGTATATATGTTTAGAACAAATGGCATGAGCTGCAGAATATTATCAGGGAGTACCCTAACCAAACACTCAACAGCCCCGCACGTCCTCCAAACATATATATCTAATCTAAACTATTCTTAAATTACATACATTATAATATTACGTAATAAGTATTACCAGGGAATGCCCTATCAAATACTTAAAACTTGTGGGTACATGTTTAGAGCAAATATCGCCGCGATTAATGTATTATCAGGGAGTGCCCTGACCGAATACATAACGCGATTCTATGAACTCCAAACAGATACTTAAAATCATATTATTGAGTATGTTTGCAGAAATGCTTTTACAGTAATATTTAAATAGAATAAATTTATATTAATAGAATAAAGCATGCGTGTTACTTACCACTTCTGAAATGTAATAAAACTCCAGACTTCTTAAAATACTGTATTGCCACAAATAACTTATTATAATACAACCTTCCTATTCGGCTCCTCGATACTGACTGATCACTCCGCCGCAACTGACCGTCCCTCCAAAACCTCACAGTAGGTAGGTACCTAACTATAGCTTTACTTTTTCTAAAGTGTTGCTAGTTTCAATAATTAAATAATACAAATACGATGACAGCTGTTGCCAGTTTTAAAATTTAAATCTTGCTTAAAATTATATAATAAAAATTAAACCTAACACACTTACGCGGGTAAAACAATAATTTTTCAAAAGTAAACTTTAAATTTTAGTCGGGTATCAACTACCTGTAGTTTTAGCTTATATGTTTAGTCTAACCTTGCTTAGAAGTTTCAAATTACTTTTTTATAGAAGTATTTTTTTGAAACTTTTTTCCAGAAGACATTATGATAATTCTAAAGATACTTTATTCATATAAGTCAGTCAAACTTCTAAAGTTTTACACACTGAAAAAATCAAAAAGCAAAATCTAGAGCTGAATCATCTTTCTTTTCCCCCCTTCATTTCATTAGCAAGTTCTCTTATCATTTTCGTTGGGTATAATTTTAGTTATTTATTACATTGCCCTAGTCACTGATCTAACCCGATAATGTCACCTAAGTTATTAAGTGTTCCGAATAATAGCTATGTAATACCAGCCTGTTACATTTGCAAGAAATTTACGCAATAAAGATAAGAATCAATGGTTTTCTTGGTGTTTAACTAAATTTGTTGTTAATTTGGGATTCAAATTGTATGTTTGGTTGAAAGTTATTATAATGTACGATTTCAGAATTATGTAATTAGGTGACCTTGAAACGTATTAACTATTTATGGTAACATTTCGGACCAAAAAAAATATTGGGAAAAAAACTTTTAAATGCTCTGTTGTAGTTTAAAGGGGTATAAAATGGAAATAATGACAACAAAAGTACAACAAGACTTTAGTATTCTTCCGAAGCTAGTAAGTATTTATAAGAATATTAGCAAGTGCCTTGAACGGTATTATAGGCAAAATTTTATACTCTTAAATAGAAATTTTTCGGGAAGGATAAATTTGAAATACTTCGCAGTAGTTAAAAGGGGTACAATGTGAAAACCATCGTTTAACAATAATTAAATTAAAATTAAATTACATTACCTTTGTTATCATTACAACAAGAGAACAACCACGTACTTATTTAATTCTTGCCAAACTGGTGAGTATTTATAAGAATACGGCTGCTCTTGCTTTGCTTCGCTCGTTTGAACTATGAGTTTGAATGGCTTAAAGTGGTAGAAAGTGGTAATAGTGATAACAAGGTAAAATAAACAATAACGAATTTCATTTTTGCCAAGCCGGTAAATCTTTCGGCTTCAACGATTTTCATAAAATTTAGTATATAGGGGGTTTCGGGGGCGATAAATCGATCTAGCTAGGAATCATTTTTAGAATTTGTCATTTAAAAAAAAAATGCCGAGCAAAGCTCGGTCATCCAGATATTAATAATATATATGTAAGCCCGCACTTGCTACGCTTTAAATGTAATCGAAATAAAAGATTTTGATAATGTAGTCATACTGTCGAGTTAAATAAATCTACACTTAGTTCACACTTTGTTGCTTGAGACTTTTCCAATGGGTCGCAATTCTGCAAGTAAAAGTAGGACCGATTATTTTCCTTCAATTTTTAAGAAGAAAAGTATTTTTCAGCATGATTAATTAATTTATCCCATTGTAAACGTCACGCAAAGACCTTTAAAAATGTCAAGAGCCTAATAAGCTATTTATATGATAATTTTCTTTAGGTCCGGATATTGAAGATTAGACTGGCATTTTTTGTTCAGGAAAATTTGATTATTTAACAAAATATGAAATAATTCTTTTGGTCTTAGTCATAAGGTTTAATTTTCCATGTTCCTGGTTATCGGATCGGTCTTTGTTTTAATGGTTTCATACAAGACGCCGAGCTGTCGTGTTATGTATTGCATGAATAACTTCCTATTGAGTTTATTACCAAGAATATCACCGCGTGATTGATTTTTTTTGCGAGGGCTTCTGTATTTCTTTTGAGATTATGGATGGAATCATTTCAGGGCCAAAATTAAAATTCGATTTAGGAATTGTTTTCATCTTTCAGCGAAGGATATCGAATATTAAATATACGTACAAAACTTAGGTTTTATTTGATCTAAAACTTGGTGACTTAATTGATTTTTATGCTTATAAACTTTTTATTTATTTCAGTAAAAAATATATGTGGAGTTAAGAAAGTAACGCTTTAGTATCTCTACGTAGGGGTTTGTATGTAGGGGTTTTCTATAAATTATCTCTAGAGTTTAGGCAGTGTTGTAACTAGCACACTTAATATAATGTTTTAATAGATCTATTGCATGCTGTGGTTTCTTATAATTGGGAAAGCATATGGACGAGAACGGTTGCATGCTGGTATTTGTAATGAAATATGTATTTCTTGTTAGAAACCCAAATGAAATAGATAAATAAACATGTATTTAAGTATTGTACCAGTTTCTAGTACACACACCACAAACAAATATTTGCTTATCTTAGACTAGATGGCGCTATGTGTTTACGTGAAATAATAATTATTATTATTCCATTTTAATGAGAGGTAAACCCCAGATATGTATGGCATCACTTTTTCTGTTTACTGTAATCCATCCTATAGAATAGATTCTGAGGAAGAACTCAGCCATCTCATTTACATTATATGTATTGCGTCAACCAGATCCCGGGCCAAGCCCTGTCCTGTCACTGTCACAAATCATCGAACTTTTAATTCCAAGACATGCCAGTTTCCTCTAATTATGAGTACTTGGATACGATTCGTTACAGGTATACAATAAAATAATGCATTGTAAGTTGTAACCTACTTATCGACTTCCCCCAATCAATATTTCAAACTAAACACCAACAAACGTAATGAAAATAGTTGGATAATAGTTATGAACTCCAGAACTTAGGCTATTAAAAATTGAAAAACAATTTACTGTTCGATATTACTTTATTGCCCTTTATTCCTATTCACGAACGTGACTGGATATCATAAATGCTACTAAAAAGTTTTTCAGGAACTAGTTTCCGTAATATTACGTGTTGTGCAAAGCTAGGATTTAATAAATAAAGGACTTCACCAACCCGTATTTCGGCTTAGCGTCCTGACTGTGTAGCCACGGACGAAGGAAATATTTAACCGTAAAATTGTGTCCACAAACACAGGTGTACCCTTTGTTCCTTTAGCAGAGTCGGGTGGGATAGGCTGGCTTACACATAGAGCGAGAGATGAGCGCAAAGCCAACGGTTTCACGTGCTCTCGATGGTACGGAAGTGTCATAATGTGGCATCACATACCTAACGCCACTCAATAGTCATTACGTCACAGCAATCCTGAATCGCACAAGCAAAGTTTCAACGACTATTAGCATATATACAACTTCCCGACAAGAACAGTGGAGAATAATTTTGACGACGGACTATTGAGAAATTAGAAAATTCCAATCACAATTCTAATGATGATAATGCATAAATAGTTCTTAAGCGTAAGGCGCGTGTGAGCCTTTAGGTCATTGACGCTAACGACAAAGATGGTCTTATTGCGGAAATTGGCCTTTAACAAAGAAGTCGACGTTTACGAGGGCACTGACGTTGAAGCCGATATAAAAGGCGTAAACATACTATACCATGAAATACGGAAACCATCAGATTAATTTCGACACGCGATGCTTTTGAATAGAATAAAATTGTTATATGTCACGTCGGATGTTCTGGGTGTGGACTTTGGTAATAGAAAATACAGCTTTTCATCGAATATCGTCCCGTTTCAATAGCATATTTTCGCACTTAATTTCACGGCGACTCCGTCATCGATAAACACGTAGTATCACTACATAGTATAAAAGACAGTCGCTTTTTCTGTCCCTATGTCCTTATGTATGCTTAGATTTTTAAAACCACGCAACGCATTTTAAGCGGTTGTTTTTTAATAAATAGAGTGATTCCAGAGGAGGGTTTATATGTATAACACATTGTACCCGTGCAAAGCTGTGGCGGGTCGCTAATTTACATATAAAGCAAACATCATAACCCACAGTGATTAAGTTTTCAACGCCTAATCTAACGACACATATGAAGTTAATGCCAGTTCTACTATCAAATACCAAGTACCTATAATATTTTCGGGATCAAGGTGTCTGACAACCTTTTTAAATATTTTCGAACATCTTTTCCATTTAAAGTGACAGACATCTGATTAATCTCATATTGAATTAATAGCATTACCAGAATACTAAGCTTATACGCAAACACGTCATAACGTAATGTACACATAGCTTTAATCCGTTTTAGAGTGATTAGATTCAATCATTTGATATGTGTTGATTTATGAGATTGAAATATGGGCTCCAAATGTGAAGGGTATTGACTTATTGTATCACGTTTTGAATCTCAAGTAATTGGGGATTTTACTATATTAATTTTAAGGTCTACGTATTCTATGACGGTACTAATTTTTCATTTGTACAGAGTATAATATTGCCATAATTATTACTGTAATCAGCTTGAGTAGATTAAATTATCTTACCCATGATACTCGATCTATTTCGAAAAGGTATTTTTATCTCTGTCTTCTATGCTGTCACCCATTTTACTTGGAGTTAAGTGTGTAATCTGTCCTATTATCTTTCTGATGAGATTGTTGCAGGATCCAAGACAGTTAAGGTGTTCCAGAACTTTGTTGAGTTTTGCAAATTTTTTTCTCTTGCCGTTTTCTATCCTGCTTATAGAATTAGAAGACTACAATTTCACCAGGATTGCTTTAAGGGTTTGTTACTCAATTTCATCTGAACACTGGTACGCCTATCAACTTGTCAGTTGAGACTAAGGTTCCTGAGACTGGCGTTCCTGAGATGGCGTTGAAACAATAAGCTTCCGAGCTGAGAGGCTGCTGCTGTTTAGGATTTTAGAAATTTTAACAAACAACAAGGTATATTAAATTCGTAGTTAAAGTATTCAGGGAAGCAGTAAATCTGAGATATTGTGTCAGAAACTGGCATTAACTTTAGTAAACTGATTTAAGTCAAAACATTAGCTGCCTACTGTTAAAATTAGTGTTATTTGTTTCCTTTTGTTCATTTTAATGGTTTATTTACAAATTAAACTTTGTAATTTTGGTTGAAATATTAATTTAAACAGAAGTTTCATTAACAACCTGAAGCATAATGAGATACTTAGTTATTCTTGCAAATTTTTGTAATTATGTAGATGTCAATACTTATAATAATAGTCTTCCTCCTAACTAAATTACATTGTTATTAGTCAAAATACTCTATAACCTTTTCCTTGCAATTGTGCTTGCACTTATATTGACATTATCCGACTTTAGATCCGTACCTTATTGGGCAATAGTTATTAGCCGTAATAATTTGGATTTGAATCGCCTCAACTGTGAAAAAACTAACAGCTAAGTTGATAGGTACCTATGTATATGAATGAATGCTCAAAATGTTACTATGGCAGACTGAGAATGATGACGAGATAATTTAGATGCTTTTCATATAAACTGACAAGGTCAGAGGTGTTTAAGGACAGACAAGCATAAAAAGGAATGTTATGCAGATGAAGAACGCTATCAAAATAACTTTAACTAAGTAGAATTGAAAAGTAAAGTACCCCCTTGAGACATATTATGCCAGAAGTTTTATGTAGAAACAACGCCACTAAAGTCTTCATAAAATCAAACGTAGTTTTATTGCTCCATCCTTTGACTGCGTTTAACCTTGAACTTTCTTTAGCGTACGAGGAATATATTTACCGCAAATTTTTCGACTACAAAGACTTTTAAAGTCACTCACAATCGTGACAAACCCACGTCGCATCAACAAAATGAGTAGGTTTTATTTCGATTTCCTTCTCATTGGATATTCAACTCGATTGTACGATGTAAAATCTTGTACTTCATTTAGCTAACGGTGAACCTCCGTCATTAGGACATTGAAGAAACAATTTGGCAGAGTTGATTTCCGTCTCGATTCGCCAACTTAAATTTCGATTACCATCAATCAAAACTAAACTCTATACTTAAGATTCAAAGTTTAGTTTTGAACGGTATAGTTAATTAGGTTAATGAGAATTTTCGTGATTCTATCCAGTTTAATGTTTACATGTGTATTTAGTTTGAAATGCTATTATGTTCTAATTGCCGACGGTCTTTTAAGCGATGTAAGTTAACGGCTTACAGGACTTAACAAAGGCTCTTAAGGGATTAACTGCGTTCCAAGTTTAATAAGTTATTTTGAGAAAATAAATTGGGGCAGTTGAAAGTCCCTTGGTTTGAAAAGTGAATGTTATTTTCTAGAAATTGAAAAATTTATTTAAAATAGCTTTATTTTATTTTAATTTAATATAGAATAGGATAGGCAGAAGGTGATCAAAATAGGGATAAAGACAACGTATGAAAAATCATATTTTAACTAGTCCGTCAGGAAGATTATAACCAAATATTACCATTGAAATGAAAAAATATTGAAATATAACGACTTAAAGTTATGGAGTGATAGTGCATTTTGTTCTACAGAGGTATAAAACTTACCTAAGCGTGATGTCATTCGAGATTTCATTTAGACGCATCGCCTCATCTTCAATTACACAAATAAATAGAAAAGTACGTGAACAATATTCTTAATTTATCTATCTGACGGATAAAACAATAACAGAATGTCGTAATTCCAATTAAAATCCCACTGCTGATGACAGATCTCCTCTAAAATATTTTAAGGGTTGAAGTGCATTATGACCTTGACATTCGTAAGTACATATTACGCTCGATAGCGCACCAGCAACCGGTGCTAATTCCAGTAAGATCCTCTATTTTGGTATCATTATTACTAGAATCAGTTCGAGCTTTTTAGGCTATTTGAATTAGTCGTTGCAGAATATGAAGAAGATGACTGTATCCTGAAATATTCCCCTCACAAATTCGTTGATTGATTAAGAGCTAGTAAAACCAATAATTTACGAGCACATAATTTTAATGCCGGAGTATTAAATAATAAAAATATGATGGAGAAGTAAAATTACGCATGGTTATTAAAAATATAATTTCTAAGAGTTATGATTTTCATTTCTAGAAAAATATTATTTACTACCTCCCCCGGTGAACATTGTACCGCCACTTTCTCGCCTTTTCAACCTTTCTTGGACCTTTACGAACATTTTAAAACCAAAATGAGTCCAATAGGATTACATACGATACTTCATTTTTAAAACCTCAGCATTTGAAACATTCCTTGGGCTTTTATAAATATTTCAAGACCAAAATCGGCCAAGTCAGTTCAAATATTCTCGAGTTTTATGTTACAAAAAAACTTTATTGAAATAAGACTATTTTATAATGGTATTTGGACTATTTATCGCGGTTTATTTTAAATTTTAGATCCCGACGTTTCAAAGTCTTTTCAGATTTTATGTTCAGGGGTGGTGGTTTATTTCAATGTGAGATATTTAAGAAATTTAAGAAAATACGAAAAATCACTTCAATTTATTTTCATAAATAAAGATTGTACTGCACTGCACTGCATTGAACTGAACAATGATACATTGGACACGCAATCGCTAGGCTACTACTGATCAGCAATGTTTTGCGATATTTTTTGCGATACCATGTAAACAATAACTATTCGTCAAATAGTTCGGTAACACGTGTTCATCGCAATATTATTAGCAAAATATCGAAGTACCAGCATTCAGCGTCAAAATATGAGCATATTTTGATAGAAATTTGATTCTGATTGATATACGGACATCAATTTATGGCAACATTTACACACACAGCTTTTAGTTCAAAGAGAGAAAGAAAAACATTTATTTGACAGAGACAGGACACACAGAATCAAATGATAAAAAAACACATGAAAAGAGGAAAAAAATATCATTAATGAAAGCAGTTAAAAAGAAGAAAAAAAAGAAAGAGTAATAAAAACAGAAAGAAAATTAAGAAGTACTTAAGTAAATTTTAACTAAGATTTATTGAATTTTGTGTATGATATCATTAGTGATTTGGTTGATATAGAAGAAATACGTCGACTTGCAGTAAGCTTAACTTTTTTAAGGAATCCGAATTAATTATTTTTAATTTTAACTTAGTTATAAGATAAGGGGAAGAGGAATCAAGGCAACTAGTTTGAATAAACGAGTGCACCCCCGCACAAAAATGGGCTTGGAACAGCAACTGCTACTATTAGATAGAGTATAGTTAAACATAAATTTTTGAAGTCAAATGATTTTAGTATGTTTTCTATGGTGCAAGACTACCGTAAGAATTAAACGACCTGCTTAGATAAGCTTATATTTAGGCTGATGATGGTATTTTTGGTTAAAGGAAACTAAAAACAAAACTAAGTGTTAACGAACAAACTAAAAATTGTGTGGGACAGTGGTTAAAACGGCTTTAGTTTCGAGGCCTTGTGACTTAAAATGGTATGGACTAACATTAGGAAAATCTTAAAGTAAACTCATTTCATTGTACCTATAAAAGTTAAATGAGCCTATTTTAAAACTAATTAATTATGTCTTTGGTTAAAAAAACATATTATTACTATATACTGTTGGAATAACTTATGAGCAGTATGTTATTAACGTGATATTATCAGTAAAAACAGCTGCAGTTTCGTTATCTCGTGACTCAAAGTTGTTAGCATTGACTAATACTGCGCAAAAATATCTCAATTGAATTTAGATGGGCTTGTTTTAAAGTTGTTATTAATATTTTGTTGGAATAACTTACGAGCAGTATGTCAGTAATGCGATATTATGCGGTTAAAACAGCTGTAGTTTCGATATCTCGTGACCTAAAGTCGTTAGCACTGACTAATATTGCGCAAATTTTATACAAATCTCAGTTTGATTGTATTGAAGTTAGATTGTAGCTGTTGTAATGGCCTGGTTTAATGCAACGGCATTCGTGAAATATACGTTATGCAGAAAATGGAAAATGATATTTATGAGTATTCATAAAATTGGGGTAAAATAATATTTGTTTGAAGATACAATTGGAATAAGACTTATAATTCTGATGGATAGATGCCACTGGAATAATGAGGGTATTGGCTTATAGGAAAGTAAGTTTCTAGCAGAAACCCAAACATTAGTGAAAACAATGAAATTATTTCATCAATTTTGTATGTCCCACAGGTGTGCTCCAGTTTTCTCTCAACTATCTTCACTTCAACCCTTTATAGTGTCCCACTGCTGGGCACGGGTCTTCTCACAACTACCTTACGAGTTGAGAGAGTTTAGGCCTTAATCCAC
Source organism: Meganola albula (assembly GCA_936450015.1). Lineage (NCBI taxonomy): Eukaryota > Metazoa > Arthropoda > Insecta > Lepidoptera > Nolidae > Meganola > Meganola albula. The sequence goes on from OW388166.1 coordinate 5,989,094, forward strand.
ACACGCTGGCCAAGTGCGGGTTGGTGGATGTCACATGTCCTCGAATGGTTAGTTCTTAGACATGCCGGTTTCCTCACGATGTTTTCCTTCACCGATATTAAACAGCGGAGATGAAACAATTCACACAAAGATGTGTGAGCACGACCAGGGTTCGAACCCGCGACCTTATTTTTCTAAGGCGAGGCCAGTACCGCTGCGCCACCGCTGCTTACTGCTGCGCCACCGCCGCTGCGAAAATAAATACAGATAAATTACACCCAAACTCAAGACAAACAGACGTGTTCATCACACAAATATCTGACTTGTGTGAGAATCGAACCCACGACCTGAAAGCAAGTATCTTACCGACCACGCCACCAGCGCGTCAATGTTTTTAATTTATCTATCCGATGGACGGATAAAAATAAAATGTCAACATTCCTATTCTTACAAATCCAATATTCAACAGCAAAGTAGTCCAATATCAAAATATTTGAAACCCATACACTAAATAATACATAGGTAACAGTTTAAACCGCTGCAACGCAAACAATACAACAACATTATTTAACGAACTAACAAAAGGTCATTATAAGTTATAACTTGTCGCCCTAATAAATGTACGTGACTTTGTTCACGAGGGAAATTGTTTAATATTTTCATGACTACGTCCCACGGTTACCTGCGGCAAAAGGGTTAACAAATATAGACTGAGAACATGCGCTAGCCAACTCCCATAATTTTAAGCTATTGCATAGCTTTTATCGCAGGCCTTGAGTGGAGACCGAATCCAGAAATTCCGTTACGAAAATAACCTAACACCCCTCGTTCTGACCGGCACAGCGCGCAGTGGTGATACTTTTTAGTTTTGCCATCTATCGATGAATAGCAGAACTTTTAATGACTTTTTGAAATACTCTCCTCTAGGTGGCATTGGTTGTATCAGTTTGCATTGGTTTGCCTCCCAAATTGGTTGTATCGTTGTATTAATAAAAGAAAAAAAATGTTTTCTTATCGGTCACCACGCTCAAAAAGTGTAACTTGAATTAATATCAAATAAAAAAATTAAGAAAAATTAATACTGCATAAATAAAATAAATAAATAATTATATAGCATTGTCTTAGATTTACGCGAATATCACACAAAATCAACTCAGAATTCAAGACACTGTGGGCTCAGTTTGCTTCAATCGGAACGCTACTTAAATATTAATTGTTTGAAGGTAGTCAGTAATTATTGTGATTAATATTTTTGGACGTCAAATACCTCAGTCCACCCGCGAACATGAAGTCTAAAAAGACTTAGAAACGTCGGGATCTAAAATCTAAAATAAACCGCGATAAAATCCGTTAAAAAGTAGTTTTATTTCAAATAATTATAATTACATAAGTTGATAAAAAAATTATGCAATAGCTTTACCGCGGCAGTCTCCGAGTGCCACACGTCATTTTTTTAATTATTTATTTATATAGACCTAATATAACCATTATCACAGCTTCTAAAAAACGAATGCAATGGATGCAGACATTGAGGTAGGTACCTACTCTATACATTTTTTTTATTCTTCGATAGGCTGGCGCTTGACTCCAACTTGCCTGATGTTAAGCGATGCTGTAGTCTACGATGGAACGCGCCAGCCCAGTGTTCCGATTCACTCGTGATTACGAATGATTATATCTGTGAGAAGGTGAGTCTCCATATGGTCAGAAACCTTAAGGGAGCAACAATTCCGACCCACTCTCTCTGCATGGTGTCACCAGTCATCGCATCGGAACACGGCAAGGCCGCTTGGCGGTGCGGCTTTGTCTGGTGGGTGGTCACTAACCACGGCCGAAGCCTACCACCAGTTGATTGTCACCTGATTTGCACCACCCGGGAACCACGTGTGGGGATTCAATTAAAGGTTTACACCCACGGACAAAGGTGACTCAGCCCCCAAATACAAAAGAAAATACAGTAAAATACAATGTGTGGCTTTTGTGAACTCGCTCAAAGTGCACGAAAACAGATCTCTAATATTTGCTACTGTGTTGAGAACACGCAAGGTCGCGTCAGCGGTGCATGCTCTACTTTGTTTCATAGAATCGACAAATTGTAAATCGTGGAACAGTCATTGGATAGCATCTAGCAAGTTGTGGTCAATCACAAGCCTCACTTCACTTCTCACTCATTTCAATCCTTATTATTGTCCAATTGCTGGGCACGGTTCTTCTCTCAACTATCTTACGAGTGAAGAGTTTGGGCCTTATTCCACATACGCTAGCCAAGTGCGGGTTGGTGAATGTTCCTCAAATGATTATTTCTTAAGCATTGTGGTTTTTCACAATCCTTCACCGATATTCACGGCGCAGCGATGAAAGAATTCAGACAAAGATGTGAGAGTACAACCGGGGACCTTATACTTCTAAGGCTGCGCCACCGCTGCTCGATTTATCTTATCACTACTTAGTATAAAACAAAGTCGCTTTTTCTGTCCCTATGTCCCTATGTATGCTTAGATCTTTAAAACTACGCAACGGATTTTGATGCGGTGTTTTTAATAGATAGAGTGATTCCAGAGGAAGGTTTATAAGTATAACACATTGCACCCGTGCGAAGCTGGGGCGGGTTGATAGTAACTGGTATAAATTATTATCCGGGTAATTAACTGTGTACGAATTCCGATTCAGTTCACCCGTTTAAGTACCATGAATCTAATTCAATTCAACTTTTGTTTTTTAGCTTGTTGTGGAAGGCTAAATATGAATCTAAATTAGTACCTAATTTAGTTTAGGTACACCTCTGAGTTTACTTTTTGTTTTGGATTTTTTTTAGTACCATCTCGGTCTATTCAGCTTCTACAAAAAAAAACCGCATCAGAATTTTGGTTTAAATTCTACGCTAACAAACTTGTACACAGAACACACCTTAAAATTATAACACCTCTCATTTCTCGGAGGTACAAAAATCCACCCATCTGAACAAAATTTTACATCTGTTCTAATGGTCTTATTAATAAAAATCTTATAAGACTCCCCAGTTAAAATGGACTTTGTCTTCCTTACTAGTATTAGTGTCAAGATGACAGACAAGGACAATGATGAATTATTTACCTATTTTAGCTATAATGAGCTTATAAGACGTTTATATACGGGGGTTACTCGTTTATTATTAAGCTGAAACGTTTGTTTGGTTGAATGCAATAATGTCAGGGACTACTGATCCGATTTCAAAAATAGAGATAACATTTTTTTGTTTTAGAAATAGATAAATTAAAAATATTGAACCAGTATTTTCCTTTTTTAGTGTTATTAAGGACTAGCTTTCCGACAGCGGCTTCGTCCGCGCGTATGTCGGTTGTCGCGCCAAAACATTACCTTCTTTTCGCGCAGTCGGATAAAAACTAACCTATGTCCTTCCTCGGGTCTCATACTACCTACATACCCAATTTCATCCAAATCGGTTCAGTAGTTTAGGCGTGAAAGCGTAACAGACAGACAGAGTTACTTTCGCATTTATAATATTAGTAGGGATTACGGCGTATGTCTCTCGAATCTCGAATGATGTCACATTTAGTTAAGTTTCGTACCTCTGTTGTATGACGTAGCGCACTCCCATTCCATAATTTTATTGAGTTACTAGCGGACCCGGCAGACGTCGTTCTGCCTGGTAAAGCAGTGCCATCTACCGGGTCTCAGACCTACCGAATATAACCAATAATAAATAAATAGGTATCTAACCCAGTTTTCGGCACTTCTTCGCTTTCTGAATTTTCTTTTTTTTTAATTTTTCTCTGCGTAAGAACCATCCTTGTACTTAAAGGAATATTTAAAAAAAAGAATTAGCGAAATCGGTCCAGCCGTTCACACGTGATGTCGTGACAACGGAAAACGGGTTTCACTTTTATATATATAGATATCTAAGCATTGTTTCATTTCAATGAAAAACTAAATAATTTGTGTTTAATTTTTGACGTGATAACGTCTTTAAAATCGTTTTAGTCGGGTGACATGTTCAGAAACTTGTGTCACACCAAAACCTCACGAGCGCGATCGCAGGTATAACGAGAGAGAGACGGACCGATCTCCCGTCTCACCTCGAGCGCTGCCAGTCATTCCGTGAAACTTGTCACGCGAAATCCTCACGAGCGGAGGCGATTTTTTTTTATAATCTTATTTACGGACTAATGAAAATACAATTTTTCATACCTTGTCGACAACCGTATTCTTGCATTGTTTGATAGCCCATCTATTGAGGAAGGCTATACCTTTTATCCCATAGCTTGGCATTTAGTGCAAAAGTGTTATCACGCTGCGAAGCCGCTGGCAAAAACATGTCATATAAGTATAAATAGTTCTGAAGTATCGATCGGTGTGCTTGGTCCCTAAAACTGAAACATTAGCATAAAACATGATATTTAACAAATCGACAAACAAACCAACATAACAGTGTTCGTTAAAAGGCAGTGCAAATATATAGCAGGAGTGTAGGTCAATTGTAGCTTGATGCATTATGCGAAATCACGGAACGTAGCAGCGCTGTACACAGACTAGACACAACAGTGACACACAAAAGTGTTTTACGGAATAATTAAATATTTATATTGACGGGCTGGTGGTCGTTGGTAAAATACTTGCTTTTAACGCTGCAAGTCGTGGGTACGATTTCCACCCAAGTCAGATATTTGTGTGATGAACACGTCTGTTTGTCTTGAGTCTAGGTGTTATTATCTATATTTAAGTATTTATTTACAAAAGAAAAGTATTATTATTTCACCCGCTATGTTAGACCCGCTACTCATGAGACCTATGGAGGCTTTAGAACATACTATACTGCTGTATCGGGAAAATACAGACCAGCTAATATGTATTTTGCTTAACTTCTATTCCCTGTTTCCCTCTTCATGCCGCGTGCGGAACTCATCTACTGAAATATTAATCTAAACGATTTTCGTATGAGATTCTACACCAACTCTTCACCAAGCAAAGGTTACTAAATTATGCGCCAGATTTAGTTCAAACTTTTGCACAAACTATTTTTAAGTGCTTGGCCAGACTAAACATGCAGGTGTGGGGTGGGTGCAGCGGCGCGGCGTGGCGCGTGGCGAACTCATACATGAGATCTTACTGGAGTGACCATAGTGGAAACGCGGGCGCGCGCGGCAAATGGCAATAATGTTATAGCATATTGAAATAAAACTATTTTTTAACGGATTTCGTCGCGGTTTACTTTATATTTTAAATCCCGATGTTTCAGTGTTTTCAGACTTCATGGTCACGGGTGGAAATACTACGGTATAGCATGTAGCACCTAGTTTCCACTGGCGTAAAATGCACAAGAAAACATGTCATGTTGCAAGCACTGTCTATCTCTATCGTTTAGAGATGAGTGGAAAGAGATAAAAGTATGCTAGTATCATGTTTTGTTGTACAGTGCAAACGCCCAGTAAAAAACACGCAGGTAACTCAAACCATAAAACATTCATACAGTATTGTTATTGCTTTATACTATAGTTACTATAATATGACTAACCTAGTTTAATACTTTATATTACTATTATTAAATTGTTTAAAAACATTGTATGTAATTACAATTTGATTTGTACCAGTTAACTGAACGTTTCAAGCCAACAAACAGTATTTCAGTTTGGCAAAATTAATCTAAATGTAACATTGTATCAATTTATTTCGGTAAATAAATAAAAAGTGTACACTGCGCAAGCGGGCGTCAAAAGGTCAATTGAAATACTTGAAGCGCAGGGTTCTCAAACTATTTCGAGCTAACCGTGTGCGCAACATAATATCTTCTAATTGTATTTGAGAAACTTAACTCGCGTTCCCGCAATCGCAACGCCGCGCGCCGCGCGCCGCTGCCGCCGTGCGCTCATCCCGCCACCGCGCCCGCGTGTGCAGTCTGGCCAAGCACTAAAACACGTCGCAGTTTAAACACTTTAGTCAGAGGATATGCGATTATTAGGTATTGAAATTACTTAAATACACTGGATCGAATGGAATTAATCGATTGTTTAAATTAGTCAATAAAAGTCGGTTACCTGTGTATTAATTATGAACAAGGGATTTAAGGATTCATTTCTTAACCCCCAACAAAAAAAAATTGTATTACATGTTTGATATGTGTATCATACTTAGAAGATAAAAAATCAAAATAAAAAATTTATTAACCTCCGATATATGATTTTTCTTCTTCTTTATTTAGGAGTTTTTTCGCTTTGCCACTCCGTAAGTATTACAAAACTTATTAAGATAACAAAAGAGAATAACATATCTATCCTTAAGGCTAAGTTTAACTAGGTGTAACAGTTTGCCTGCACCTTCCGAGAAAGGTATCTATAATTTTTATAGCAAAAAAATATCTCTATGAGTTTAACTTTTGAAAAACGCAAAATACGTGGCAACAAACTTGTACACAGACACAGGTACATGCGTCAATCAACAGCGCTCTTTTTTGTCGGGGGTTAATAATACTTGCCTCTAACATTGTCTCCCAGTATGTGGTCTGTACACAACACGAAATGGGAACAATCTGATACTGCGGCACGCACAGTTGCGTCGCATTGTGGTGACTCTGATAATTGTGTATCTGACTTTGTACTGAGCGAACTGTGGGTATAGAGATATAGAGATTGTTTTAATAAATTAATCCATCTTCATTGCACTCCAATGAAGCAAGGTTGCTAGCTATAGCTAGGAACGTTCCCGAAATTTTGGGTAATGTTTGTGGAGACTGGAGGATCGCTACATATACAATTAGGTCAATTCTCTCGTCAATTGAATCTTAATGTCTATGAAGCTCAAGAGTTGTATAAGCGCTGTATCCTAGTAGTGCAAATCGTGGTAGTGTAGTTCTACCTATGTAATTTCTTAATTTTTTTTACAGAACCAATTTTCATAGTTCAGAGAATGCGGAATAAAAAAGCAACACATTTGACTTAGCGAATGCGGTTAGTAGAAGAATTGCGGGAGTACCTACTTCAACCCTTTTTGTCCCACTGTTGGCCACTGGTCTTCTCTCAACTATTTTATGAGTTGAGAAAGTTTAGATCTAAATCCACACACGCTGGCCAAGTGCGACTTGGGTTTTTGATACGCGAGTCTACATAAAAATAGTCCAATTTTTTTTCCTACCGTGCAGTAAATGACTGGCAACTACTTAGAAACACTGCTAAAAAGAACTCCGCAAGCGTATTTTTTTTGTCTTTAAAGAGGGTGTAAATCATTATTTTTCTGGTCATTACGTCTTCCCTTTGGATTTAATTGGTAAAACCAATTTATAGAAAACGAAAACCAACGATGTTTAATTTCAAATAGTCATTAATAACACTGAACCTAATTAGTTGTGAATCTTAACCAAACATTGTTACCTCTTTGAATTTAGAACCAGTTTAACTTCACAAGCACACATCAAAGACTCGATGTTACGTTATTACAAATTGCTTTCCACTGTGGCTGTTTGCTGGAATTCACATCAGTTCTACGTACTTTTGTTATTGTTACTACCACTAAAATTTAGTAATATTTTATTATTATGTTGAAATTCAGATGAAATTAATACTTAATACTTGGCCGTTTGGAGTTGAAACTTGCCAGTGTACTTTCCAACGAAATTTGTAGGCGTTTAATAGACTCTTCGCGTGACCAGAGGACTGGCCTACATCTTGGTCAAAGAATTAGCATTGCATACAACTTGGCAATGCTGACAGCCTTCTGAGCTCATTCCCTCGACGCCTCGATTTGGAGAAATTCTATGACACCCTATCTAGTTAAGTTAGAATTTAGAATCAGTTTATATATTTTTTTTTAGTTATTTTAAGTTACTCATTGTATAAAGGTACTTATTAAAATAAATAAAAAATATACCTGGGTAGGAAATTAAAACAATCTAAAAATATGACCGAAAGGCAATTGAGTTCACTAACCTAACCTAGTCCCCGAACTAAGTCAGAATCATCTTAATCGGTTTAGTTTTTATATAAAAAACCACAAAAAAAGCGAAGCTTAAGCAATACGCTACCAAAAACATGGAACAGACTCACGGACATACCTACTACAAGGACAAGAATAAACTGAGATATATTTTTTTACTCCTAATAAAGCTCATCTTTATTTAGGTATTTATGTACAGGGGTGCGTTTAGATCTCCCCCTCCCAAACTGCGTGACAGGGCTCACCTGAAAGGGCGAGCCAGCATTCAGGGGATCACGGTTGTATCACCTGTGGTTCCCGTTACACCCTGGCTGGGATGCGAGAAGGAACACTCGGGGGGTTTTAGTTCGGGTAACCAGTACATAGTTCCACATACCGCCTTCCCTACGCCCATAAAGAGCGAGGCGATCCATAAAGGATTTCCCCCCGGTAAACAAAAAAGGTATTTATAGATAAAACTATTATTTTAGCATTTTTTATTTTTTTTTATTTTTTTTTATTTCCTGTCTAAAATCTATCGCCGTGACTGTCGTGCTTGAACCCAAAAACGACGAATCGATAAATTATACCGTTAAATAATCATCATGTATGTTCTTTGTTCCATTTTCACTCATTGTAGCTAGCAATGGATGTAAATTGAATAATAATTCTTTTTGCAACAACAACACAAAACCGACTTCAATTGTAGGTACCTAGAATTATGAGTTTAGGGCAATTGCACTAATAATTTTAGAAGGCTGCGCGCTTAGCGTAAACAATGACGCTTCTTTCGACATACCTCAATAACTACTGGTCAGATCTTGATCAAATTTAAATGGGACCACACGGAAGCATTTACTTGCCAACAAAAAAAGAATCATAGAAATCGGTTCACGTATAACAAAGATATTAGGTAACAAACATAAAAAAACATACAGTCGAATTGAGAACCTCCTTCTTTTTGAAGTCGGTTGAAAAATCATGCATGTATTTTTGTCGTATAAATGCGACATGGGCGTTAAAACAGCCTTTGATAAATTAATTTTAGTACGATGTTAATTAATTTAATTAACTTAACCTTTAAGATCTATGTTGTTCGATTCTATATTTAGAAGTAACATTTGAAATCACTTTAGAATCACCTTAATACCCGACTGCTGAGGTAGAAAATGTATTTAGTATAATAGTGTAAACTGTTACAATTTTGCTAAAATTTATTTTATTGCATTTTTGGGAAGAAACAATGAACAAACAACAATAGATAAACAGTTCTGGATATAACTGCGGCTTAAGTATCTATTCTCAAAAAACATTAAACACGAAGTACAAAAATTTTATACCTACTACGCAGATTATTCTTTTTTTTGCTTATGCTGTTCTACTGCTGGGCAAAAGCCTCCTACGTAGCTTTCCAACTCTCTATCTCTCGACTCCGTCCATGTTGGAACAAACGAATTATATAATGGCTCTATCGTTTTCGAGGTCTTCCCCAAGGAAGACAGTATTCCAGATTCCAGAGGAGGTAATAGTCTCCAAAGAGGACGACCATCTTCTGGAATCCACTGCGTCGAGATCCGAGCCCATATATCCTGATACAAATGCAAATGTGACCAACACTATCCCACTTCAGCTTGGTAGACTTGTAGCCCACATCTATTATGCCTGTTTTGGAGCGTCTAATTCGTGGGTTAAGAACTAGAGAAGCGTAAGGGCAAAATGACAACTTTACAGGAGAGCCGAAAAACAACTCAAATTTACGTACCGTTATCTTATAGCTCTTCTATTGCAAAATCTATGGCAATTAGGTATCTGATTTTTACTAATAATAAAGCTTTATTTATCGGCTACTGATCAGTGTAACTTTTTGGACAATCAAAAAACGTTTTTATTATAATAAAATTTATTTTCCAAAAAATGGTTGACTTACGTCATTTTGGCTGTTACATTAGTTAAAAAAATTATGGCACGCAACAGAACTTCCGTTAAAATGGCCTTTAAAAATAACAAAACTCTTCTAAAATAAATAATCCTTCGTCGCTACTTTTTAATGTTATTAAAAAAAAAATCGTGGTTGACCTACAAATTGTGTAGGTACCCACAGTGAAATGAAATGAAAATGAAATGAAATGATATGAATCCCCACACATGGTCCCCGGGTGGTGTAAATCAGGTGACAACTAACTGATGGTTGGTTTCGGTCGTGGTTAGTGACCGCCCACCAGACAAAGCCGCGCCGCTAAAATTCTTTATGCCTGTGTCTACCGCTCGCACAGTGGAGATCAGGAGACAACCAGGCTCACCGAATACCTCAGTGAGGCGGCTGAAGCGGCTCAACAAATGTACCCCTCTGCACAATTGGTTCTGCTAGGTAATTTCAATGCTCACCATCAAGAGTGGCTCTTCCCCTATCTAGACACTGACCATGCAGGTAGAGAAACGCGGAAGCTGGCCTTGGCATTGAATCTCACCCAGGTAGTCCGTGGTGCCACACGGGTACCAGATGTTGACTCGCACACACCCTATTGCTTGGACCTTCTGCTGAAGACTGATCCAGACTGTTACTCAGTATCAATTTTTTCACCTCTGGGTAAATCAGATCACTGTCTGGTCAAATCAGTATTCGTCTACTCCCCGCCCGACCCCAGCCCTAGGGGTAATCGGCGAATGTGGCGGTACAAGTTAGCAGACTGGGATGAGATTCGGTCCTTCTTTGCATCTTATCCGTGGCAGCCCGTATGCTCTGGTGATCCCTCTACCTGTGCAGAAGCCGTGACTGATGTGCTGTGTCAGGCTATGGAGTATTACATTCCATACTCGGACGTACCGCAGTCAGGCCAAGCTTGCCCATGGTTTGGGCCACAATGAAGACGCGCAGAGATGCAAATACATGTGGCCTATCTAGCTTGGGTTGATGCTCGACTCCACAATGCCAGGGACATACGCCAAAAGAAGAGAGCCTTCAACAGGGCTGCCAAGTCCTGCAAAAAATGTGATGCAGAGGGCTCGCTTTGACCATATTAGCCGTATAGGAAACACACTTGCTTCGAATTCAGCGGTTATTAAAGCATTTTGGTCCCTAGCTTAATCGGTCGAGGCAAACTTCTGCCGCCCCTCACTGCCTCCACTACAGAAACCTGACGGAACACTGGCTCACACTGCTGAGGATAAAGCAAATTTGTTTGCTTCTCTGTTTGCAGAGGTTTCACGTCTAGATGCTGGTAGCGTGGTACCTCCTGCTACACTTGGCAGACTCTTATGTCGGAAATTTGCATACGCCAAACGGAGGTTCATATTAACGATCTGCTTAAATCCGGTATCTTTGGGTATGCAAACGACAGCACAGTTGTAGAGAGTTATATGTCCAGTCCTCGTGCCAGTGAGGCTGAGATTCAGTCCCATAGTGAAGCATGGTTGAGCGCTTGAACTTGTCTCTCAAGGCTGTCTCCGACTGGGGCGACGCCAATCTAGTCAAATTCAACGCTGCTAAAACCCAGGCGAGCCTATTTTCCGCCAAAAAAGGTCATTTCAATTGGCTCCTACTTTTTGAGGTGTGTTCGTCCCAATTACAGACCACCTGGAGCATCTTGTCGTCAATATGACTTCGACCCTCAATTTTGGCCCGTACATTGAGTCCAAGGCTCAACTAACTGCCAAAGAGTCCTCGCCAAGGTGCGTCAGTACTTCACACCGAAACAGATGCTCGAGCTATATCAAGCACAAGTTCGTTCATGCGTGGTGCTCGCATCTTTGGGATGGGTCAACTAAATACCAACTCAAGGCGTTGGAGTCTATTGAAAGGCGAACCAAGAGGCTTATTGGCACCGAATCCCTCGTCAAGGCTAATTTGCAAAGCCTCGAGCATCGCCGCATAGTAACAGTTGTTACTCGTAGTCTTTCGGTCTTTTATCGGATACACTTCGGAGAGTGTGCGTTGGAATTACACAATTTAATTCCCCCATCCCCATTCTTCCATCGGACTAGTAGAGGTACGACTATGCGCCACCGTTATATGATGGAAATTCCACGGGTACACATAAAGTGCTACCTGTGCGAACTGCCAAGTTGTGGAATTCGTTGCCGGCATCTGTTTCCCGATAACTATAATCTACCTGTCTTCAAGTCACGAGTGAATCGGTATTTATTAGGTAAGCGCGTTCCATCGTAGACTGCAAAATTTCTTCACATCAGGCAAGTTGTCGTAGTTTCCTACGCAACCGGCCGGGCCTACCTAAACTTTTTGGTGTCAAATTAACGTACAGTAGTATTAGACGCGAAGGTAAATCAGACCAACAAAGATTTATTACGTGCTAAAAAAACTTATATAGCTATTACACTATTATTGACTTAAAACCTGAATGCATTACTTTAGTTATTTAGTGCCATAGTAGCGTATCACACCGTACGTTTTTTTGGCAGGCAGAAAAATAACGGAAGCGCACGAAATAAGGTCCTTTATGCAGTAACAGTACTTTACGCTTATTTGGCACGAAACAAACTTAGGCTACACAATCAAACTTTCTGCGTTAAAAACGTATGACAAGATACGTTATGTAAGCGATTATGATCAAGGCATCTTCGGAGTCCCATTCGCTCTGTAAACAGAGTTCCGATCGTTGTGCACGTAACTTTTTTGACTAAATAATGTCAAAATATTGTAAGTAGAAATATTTCATTTTGGCAGTCAACAAAAATCATTTTTTTTGATACGTTATTTTTGTATTAAGCTTTCTACACACAACATCGATTCAGTTTTTTGGCATATAAAAATATAGGGTTTAAAAAAGCGAATGGTAAAAAAAAAATTTTTTTGAATTTTTGCCCTTACGCTACTCTGGTTCTTAGCCCGCGAATTAATAACCGTTTTTAGAATGGAATCGACTTGCTCGTGACTATAATTTGCCTGATGTAAAGCAATGATGTTGCCTACGATGGAACATTCTTACGCAGTATACCGATTCACTGGTGATTGTGAGTGATTTTCAGGGAGAAGTGTATGTTCTACAGTATGTTTGGAAAACATTAAGTGCAATTATCCGACCTACACTCTTATTATGGTGTCACCAGAGACATCGCACTGGAACCTGGCAAAGACGCTTGACAGCGCGGTTTTGTCTGGTGGGTGGTCACTGATCGCGGCTGATAGCTGCCACCAGTTTATTATCACCTGATTTGCACCACTTGAAGACACAGGTTAGGAGATTTAAATTGAAGGTGCACTCTCACGGACGAAGGTGACACAGCCACCATACACACTTACTTCAACCCTTTTTAGTGTCCCACTGCCAGCAGTGGCAGCCCAGGCACGGGTCTTCTCTCAACTATTTTATAAGTTGTTAGAGTTTAGGCCCACACGCTGGCCAAGTGCGTGTTGGTGGATGTCACATTATGTCTTTGAATGATTAGTTCTTAGACAATCTTGTTTTCTCACGATGTTTTCTTTAACCGATATTGAGCAGTGGAGATCAAACAATCCACACAAGATGTATAGGCGCGATCAAGACTTGAACACGCGACATTACTTTGGCAAGGCGAGGCCCGTACCGCTGCGCCACCGCTTCTGTAACTCCACGGTAAGTATTACACAATTATTTCACTAATGTTAACTATATAAATTAACGGTTATGAGGCAATAAGAAATTGCTCCTAAAGCAAAGCGAGGGCACTGTACTATTATTTAACAATAATAATGTATGCCTATGTAAATATCTCAACACATTTTGGAACCATTGAACTGTATAATCGCTTCAACTGAGTTCCTTCGCATCTATTAGCATAAGCTTAAATAGGACGGAATATCAAAGCAGGGGGCTCAAGGGAATCAGTCTCTTACAAATGCACACGCGGTTTGTTAAGTTAACACATCCAAGGGTACGGCGATTGATCGATTAAAATATATTTTCGCAAAATCTTAACGAGGTCGTATTCTGAAATTTGGCTTATGCTAGGATTTCTTAATAAGTGAATACCTGCTAAGTTTTTGATGGATCGTCGGTATGGTCTGGTCCTTCGAGCCGGGTTTTCCTTTAAAACCACAAAAAATTTACTTTGATTGTGCGAACTGCCAAGTTGTGGAATTCACTACCGGCATTTCTGTTTCCCGATAGCTATCTGCCTGACTTCATAGCACGGGTGAATCGGTATTTACTGGGTAAGCGCGTTTCATCGTAGACTGCATCATTGCTTAACAACAGGCAAGTTGTGATTAAGCGCAAGCCTATAACAGAATAAAATAAAATTAAAGGTATTAAAGTCAGCTGCTTTTCACTATAGTACTTTTATTATTACTGTCGGTGTGTTAAGAGTAGCATTGTTCCACTACCAATATGGTCCTTCGAGTCGAAATTTTCTCTTTTTACCCAACGGTTACCAAGTTAGGTCAAGTTTTGTAGCAAATATAGAAACCAACCAAAAAACCTATAAGAAGAAAAAAATACGTTCTTGATAAAAATGGAAACCACATTTTGTAAACCTACAGATCCTTATGTTTATCATACTAAAAAGCAAAGTGGTTTGATCACAGATTGAGATAGAGATTACGTACATATGAAAAAAAAAGAAAAAATGTTTATTGTCAACATTACCGATAATATGGATTTAGCAGTGGTCCTCACACTAGGCAGGCCTGTATCGTGAGGAGTCAATATATGATACGTAACTACTTGATTCAAGTTGTCGTTTCAAGTGACGACTTTATTTCTACCTAAATTTAGGGTCTAAAATAAATTATAAGTTAAAAAATACCTACTGTAAAACTTGAACGTCAGAGTTATGTCTTGAAATGTATTCAGAACAATCTCCCGATGCCTTACTTTGAAGCGAAGCTTAAAACTTCTGCTACACTGTCTACAAAGACAAATTCTTGCTTAATGTCGCTTAAGTTAATAACGTCTCGTGAATTCAAGACTTTATTATTGTTTAGTCAGCATTAACTTTGTTAGCTCTTAGCAGTAATAAGCAGATCTTTATGAACCGTGATTCTTGATCGCGTAGAAGACCACATGTCTTTTTTTGTTTCCGCTGTGGGAATGCGTTTACGCACTGTCCCGCCCCTAGGGGGAGGCTCTTGTCACCGAGAAGCCGTGTCCCCACGACCGCTATGTCGCTATAAGAACACCGCGGGCGGGGGCAATACTCACTAAACCCACAGCGCTCCGTCTTTCATTTCAGCGCGACGATGGCGCATTCGCACCCAGCAGGGTCACGGGAACCACGATGTGAAACAACCGCGACCCCGCTGGTGACGACTCGCCTATAGGCGAGCACCTCCAACTCCCCCAATGTACGTATGGGGGAGTGGGCGCCCCGGAGATTTTGGGACGTCTTCAACGGTGGCGAACTAGTCCAATGTAGGCTTACTAGACGGGTTTAGACCACATGTCCTAGTCTAACCGTCGCGTATCGGGATCATCAACATAAGTGATGGTGTTTTTCTAATTTAACGACAGTTCATAATCAAGAAGTAATTGGTGTTGTCACACCCTACGCGTCAGATAGCACGTTATGCTATTTTAGTCGCGTCGTTCAGCCTATCCTAGTGGACTCTGAAAAAAAAAATTGGTTGCCTGTAAAGTCGGTATACGGGCGAAAGTTTTACGTGACAACGACTTTGAGTGGTAAAATAATTTTAATGTGAATATTCATTCGTATAGTAGGAAGAAGGATGAAATAATAGTAACAATTTAAAACATTTATTTATACAAAGAATTATATTTAAAACATTAATTTATACAAAGAATCTCGCTCTTAGGCGGGCTAACTGTGCTCGAGTGGAAGGGACGCGTGCCTTTCACTTTTTATGTCTGTCTCTCTCGCTCTTAGGCGGGCTAACCATGCCCGAGTGGAAGGGACGCGTGCCTCTCACTCGCTCTCATTGTGAGCGCATAACGTGAGCGGAGCGTAACGCAGTTTCTTGAAGTGTCACCCGGCAAACCAATTTATAAGACGTTGTCACGTCAAAATGAAAGTATAAAATTGGACTCAAAGATTTTACGAATTGGGGCACCTAGTCTTGCTTGACTTAATGTCATAAATCCCCTCCCATATATACCATAAAGGATGATAGCTCTGCGTGAAAACAGACAAGTCAAACTTTATGAATCTATGGAGAAAGAACCATTCAAGAAATTCGAAGTTTATGTAACAAGCTCTACAAGTCGCCGGTTTGAACTCCACCAGGAATTATGGATTTTGTTAAAAATTCAGAAATTTCTAGTATCGTCTAGTAGAAATGGAAAGAAAAGATAATAATTAGAGCAGGACAAAAATAAAAAGTTCTAAAATGAAAAGAAGATCGACTCCGGGGGTCTAAATGGAGCTGTGGTCTGTGACTAAAAGTAGTTTAATAAGTTCTAGCGAATAATTAAGAAGAAATCAAGTAGTGGAAAAGTGAAGTGAAAAGTAAAGTGGAAAGTAAAGTGGAAAGTGAAGTGAAAGTGCAGTGCATTGGTGAATAGTTATAGTGCCACGTTTCGGGACACTGTACAAAGTGGCGTAAAGTACTAGTGCCGTGATTTTGGACCCTGTGGACTCTGTGAGTGCAAAATAAAGACTCATTCTACGTCCACAGTCGTTTTCTTCCAATCCCGTTACCCACTTCCGTAACAATAGCTTAAGGCATCCACAGTACGCCTTAGCCACAGCTATCCAAATGTCTTGAGCTTCGCTTTACACCTTGGCTTCTACAGTGATCGTCCACCACCAGGATAGTTTGGGTTAGTGACGTTCTCGCTTTCCAGGAAGTTTCCAGGTTAAGGTTTGCCTCGACATGTGATTGAGATCCTTTTGGAGCATGTAATCATTTTCACGTGGCGTTTTATTTACTGTTCGATTGGAGTAAGAAATGAGATTATTGTTTTTTCAACATCCACTTAATACCTAAAGTTTTTAAAGACCAAAGATACTCTTTGCCGTAGAAGATAGAATGTGAAGGAAATAAAAGACCCAGAAAGTAGCATATCGAGTCGTGTCGAGTCGATTTTTACATAATTTTAATGAGATATTATTATAACAAACATTAAAATCTAAAACGAACACTAGAACAAAACTACTAGGCTCATAATTATATGCAAACCTTAATTAAGGTAGTAATTTAGTTAATTAATTAGTTAGGTTTCAGTAGCGTTGTCAAAACTTTTAATTAATTTGTATGTAAGCTCTGATATTTCACGTTTAAATGCTGAGCAGATTATTTGGGTACTATTTATTAAATGAAATCCGACAGAGAACTAAAAATAGCAAGATGTAGTGAAAATAGGCTGGCCATATTGGCCTCAGAACCAACAACCGTTGCTGTAAATGAGTCTTTGAGAGGACTGACCTCAAGCAATCGTAGCGGTAGGTCTTTTCTTAACAATCTGAAAAGTTAAGAGATTTTAGACCTTAGTTCATACACGCTAGCCAATTGTGGGTTGGTGGATGTCATTATAGATATTATTATGGCTAACAATTAATAATCACGGATAATATCATTATAAATTTTACACACAAATAAACTAAAATATAAAGTAATTATTTCCCAAATTATTTATAATCAAGCCTACATAATATTGTAAAAATTGTGATGATCCCACAGATTAGCTGGTCTAGTAAGTAAGCAAGTTTTTATCGAATATCAACAACTTTATTAACTTATAAAGTTGATTTTTCTTTGGAAGTGTTTAGATTTTTTCTTTTATACTAAGTGATAAAGTTAAAGTTTCCTGTTGTTTTTATTTTTCTTTGAGGAAACTTTGTAGAGGACAGTTTCACAATAGTTTATTATCTCGAAAGAGCATAGTACAAAAAATTCAGTATGTCAATATAAATATGTATACCTTGCTATGCTGGTTATACTTTAACCCTTTTTAGTATCCCACTACTGGGCATGGGACTATCTACGAGTTGGGAGAGTTTAAGCCTTAATTCACACACGCTGGCCAAGTGCGGGTTGGTGGATGTCACATATTCTCGAATGATTAGTTCCTAGACATACCTACCAGTTTCCTCATGATGTTTTGCTTCACCGATATTGAGCAGTTGAAACAATTCACAACGAGGGTGGGCATGACTGGGAATCGAACCCGCGATTTCTGGTTAACTGGTAAAAAAATTTACTTAATCACCATGAAGACCCGGTTGCGAGTCCTTGGTTACACAAAAAGTCTTTTCTAATATATTTTAGAAAGATTTTACAAGAAGGTTGTAGTTGGTTCTTCATATACTCCATAAGGTTTAAAAAATCTTTGGTTATATTCTTAATCATTTTTATATCCGTTTCGTAGATATGTTGCACACGTATTTTTATTTAAAGACTAACTGACTCTGCGAACTTCGTACCGCCTAACAACCTAATAAACTTCAAATTGACTTTTAAATATAATTACGAATAGTTTGTATGTGAGTGGGTTTAGAAAAGTGTTGTTCTGCGCATTCCTGTCCAAGATGGCGGATTTTCAAACATATTCTTATTTGAAACGAACAGTAGTGGCCCATCAAAATGTCTTCTATATCCGATACAGTAAATCTAATTACAGGGCCTTACTTGATTAATAGAAGGTTCCCTAGTTATTCCTGTGAGTACGTACAATTCATATAGGAACATTGCTGGACATGATGAAAATCAGTGCTGTGGGTCGCCTCCCTGGAGGACCTTACAATAACGTTATAGAGTTAGGTTATTGTATTATCTCGTAATAACCCATAGCGTATGTACAGAAGCCTACACCAAATCTTAATGCGATCTGGCAGATTAAAATTTTGGTTATTCCACTAAGGAATCATACTTATCATCCCTTTTCAACTGATTTCAAAAAAACTTTTTTTTTGTATGCATGTTGCGCTATAATTCCGCCAATTATATATTTGACGGGCCGGTGGCGTGGTCGGTAAGATACTTGCTTATCACACCGCAAGTCGTGTGTTCGATTCCCATCCGAGACAAACAATTGTTTTAATATGTTTGTTGGTCTTGTGTCTGGGTGTAATTATCTATATTTAAGAATGTATTTACAAAAAAAAGTATTATACGTAGTATATTACCAGTTATCTGGTTTCCATAGTACAAGCTCTGCTTGGTTTGGGATCAGATGACCGTGTGTGTTAATGTCTCACAATATTATTATATTATATTTGTCTTCTCTTATTAAGTTGCAAATCAACGTGAAGAGCACCTTATCTAAACGATAGTTTATTGATACAGCAAATCCAATAATAGGGCCCAAGTTAGAAGGTTCTTATTTATTCCTGTGTGTACATACGTATTGTGTACCTAAATAGGTAGGCAGGTATATGATGTTCGGAGCTCTTTAGGGATCAAAGGATATTGTTATGTATTTAAACTTACCTCTGAGATATTAACTATATTTAACCCCGTATTCATAAATGTCTTTTACGCTCATTATAGCTAAAATAGGTTCATAATTCTTTTTTCAAATAAGCTTACCCACTTTTTATTGATGTACTTTTACCCGGGTGGTTTTTGTACTTGCTATGGGAAGACACTAGCCTCCACGACACAGGGAATCCTAGTGTGGAGGCTAGTGCACTAAAACATATTATTGTATTTTGTTTTGTAATAATAAATTTATCTTTTATCTTTTTATCTTTTATCTTTTTTTCTTTGTCTGTTATCTTGACATTTATATTAGTAAGAAAGAGACAAAGTTCATTTTAACTAAAGAGTCTTATAAGATTTTAGCTAGCTGATATTATGACAGTAACCGTTCTTGTAATTTTAAAATTATACTCAACATTTACTTAAGTGTTTATTTTTCATATCCGTAATATGTTTCTTACAATGATCTGTCATGGCTGATGTAGCAGCTCCCGGCAGCAGGCTCAAGCAGCTATCTGTCAGGTGACATCTGTCAAATAACCTGACTGCTGTATTTAGTATGTGCGTGTTTTTACCTTGCGAAATACTTGATTATAAAAATTTAAGATATCTAGCTTCTGTACTATTGCTAGGTACTTCCCCAAAGTCCTCCATATTCTATATCGAATGCATTCAGATCAACCCGTCATCATTTATTTCGCCTACCACGGTCACGTCTACAGTAATACCTTCCAATAGAGATGCCGAATTTTTTTGTGCTATTTGTCAGATACAGGTATTTTTCTTTTTTTTTGTTTGACCTAAAGAATACGGCGATAGTTCTAAGCCAAATTTCGGATAACTTCTTGGAAAGTTTTATATGGAGGTATAACGCAGAGACTCCCACTCCATAATTTTAATGCGTTACTATGTCACACTGTGGGAATATGGACATTGCTGAATATCAGTGTTGTGGGTCGCCTCTAGTAGGCACTCACAGCGTTTACTGAGCAATGTCCATGTTTAACACTGATGGGCCACACTTACTCTTTGTTTTTTATTTATTTTTTATTTTTAAATGTTTCCATTTATGTATTTTTTTCTCTTTTCATGTGTTTTTTATCATTTGATTTTGTGTCCTGTCTCTGTCAAATAAATATTTCTCTTTCTTTTCTGTCTACAACTTAATTTTGTTTTATTCACAGTGATAAAGAAAAAAAATACTAATATATTTTTTATAATCTTACTGAAAGACTAATTCAAATACGATTTTCCATTCCTTGTTAGTAATTTGGCCCATTTATCTATCTGCCTTTGACACAAGCGGTCAAAAGATATTTGTTTAACTTTGTATACTATTTAATAGATAAATCTATGAAACTGATTAAAACACAGCATTCAAAGAAAAACATCTTAAAGATGAAAACTTCAATAATAAGCAGTCACTATAAGATCTTAGAGAAAGTTTTCTTATTAATGTTCTACTACAAGCTTATTAAATGAATCATATTTAATTGACTTACTAAATTAATGTCTTGGTAGACTGAACTGAAATGAGGTTTAGTGAGGTAGGCTCAGCAATTTCCTTTCAGTATGAAATTACAAATTAAAAACAACAAAGATAAGGTTGCAGTTTAGATTCCCTTTCGTGATTACACATCTTTGTATGAATAGTTTCATCTCTGTTGTTCAATATCGGTGTAGAAAAACATCTGAGGAAATAAGATCTATAGGCCGACCGTTTAATTCGCGTATCGCCATCTGAAGTAAAAAGTCATAAAACATTAATCAAATCTCTTAAAGAACTATAAAACCACAGATAAAAGTAATGTAACACTATTCGTCACTAATATCCATATCGCTTGAATCATCATCACTGTCGTGCAGCTCGAGGAGTCAGAATCATGGCGATAGGCGATACGCGAGTTGAACGGTCGGCCTATAGTCGCATCAGATCACATTAGGAATCGACCTCAATAGAAATGGGATAATGAATGAATTCATTTAATTTTATTTCATGAATTGTAATTTACACACTTGGGGACCACGTGTGGGGATTCAGATTAAAGGTGCACTCTCAGGGATGGAGGCGATTCTGCCTCCAAAAGCTAAAACTCTGTATCTCCGTAATATTTGTGTATCTCTATGTAAGTAACTAGATATTTTAGCAGCTTGTCAATATTAATATTGAGATAGTGTAGGCATTTAAAGGCTCCTGTCAGTTCTAATAGGTTGACCCATTTCTTAGTTTACCACCGTAAGTGGATGCCTATGTAATACAGTCAAATCACATTATTATCATGTTATGTAAAACCGTGCAGCGGTGGCGCAACGGTAACGGCCTCGTCTTTGAAATATAAGGTCACGGGTTCGATCCCCGACCGTGCCTACACATCTTTGTGTGAATTGTTTCATCGGTGCTGCTCAATATCGGTGAAAGTAAACATTGTGAGGATTTGAAGGAATCGAGAATTACATCGTGTGCTTTCTATTCGAACCCGCAACCTTGTATTTCTAAGGCAAGGCCCGTACCGCTGCGCCACAGCTGCTAGTGAGCTCTACCACGTGGTAAAGTATTTTACAGTAATAACCAGTCACCGTGTATATGTATGTCTTCCCGTAAAAGCAAGCTTAAGTAAAATTTATTATAGAAATGCCAGGCAATATTCTGAGTAAAACTTGTGTAAAAAATGACCTCAACACATAAAAGCATTTCGTTTGCTCAGAATAATAAGCATTCCACAATTTTCTTTTTATTTGACCGTAACTATATTTCATTTACAATAACACACAAAAAAAGTCGTTCAAACCAAATGCTCACTCCTAGTTTAATAGATTTTGCACTTGAAGAAATAAGAAACCAATATAACAAGACCTCTGTCAACGCTTGAAGTAGTTTTATTTTCTCAGACTTATGTTTGAGGTTGAGGGGGGGTGAAGTTTCAAATTAAATTGGCTATGTTTAACGATCCCGAGGTCTTGTCAAGCAAAGTATAATGGCCGAAGTTGTTCTAAGTTGAACCATCAATAACTGATGGCAAAACTTAGTGATATTTTATTTTTAACGGACGAAAGATGCGGCGATTCATTTATTTTAAGAGAGAAATTTTCATGGAGGTTGTAAAAACTCCTTAGTTGAGCAGTGAACTAATATGGGCCGATAGTGATGATGTTACATTTGTTTAAATACGTCTGTTTGTCTTGTGTCTGGGTGTAATTATCTATATTTAAGTATTTAATTACAAAAGAAAAGTATTATATGTAGTATATTACCAGTTCTCTGGTTTCCATAGTACAAGCTCTGCTTAGTTTGGGATCAGATCATCGTGTGTGTTAATGTACCATATTATTATTATTGTACACCATCAGGCCACCATCAACTGCTTCTAAACATACAAGTTCTCCTATTTCGTAGAAGAAGGTGTTATTACGAATGCATAGCTTTTGTTTTAAACAAAAATGAAAAAACTACTCTTGAACAACTTTTCAACTACTTTTAAAACGTAATTTTCTTATTTTCCTCGGTGATTTGAGGTGACAAGCGTGATTTCTTATTAATCACGAGGTTCCAGGTTCTATTCCCGCGTTGAGCAAAAAAGACTTTTAATAGCGTAGGCGCTATCATATATGTTCCTACGTACTTAGTTGTGTATAATTTTTGAAAGCATTATAAAGCATAAACAAACTCCATCTCACCCTATCTAGACGCCCAGAGAACAGCGTTGGCGCAGCGATACCGGCCTCGCCTTAGAAATATATATAAGGTCGCGGGTTCGAATCCCAGTCGTGCCCATACGTCTTTGTGTGAATTGTTTCATCACCGCTGCTCAATATCGGTGAAGGAAAACATCGTGAGGAAACCGGCATGTCTAAGAACTAATCATTCCAGGACATGTGAATCCACCAACCCGCTCATGGCCAGCGTGTGTGTATTAAGGTTTAAACTCTCTCAACTAGTAAGATAGTTGAGAGAAGACCCATTCCCAGCAGTGGGACACTAAAAAGGGTTGGAGTGTAGTAAAGACGCCTAGTAAAGCAAATTTGGAAGTCTGTCTCACCGAAAATTATTCGTTATCACAGTATAGTATTATATTATCTGTGGTTATCACGAATGAATCGGTACAGTTGGCATGCGCGTTCCGTCGTAAGCGCAGGCCTATTTCAAAGTAATAAAAAAAGTCTTTTTTTGGCTATAAGACGTTTTGTTTGCAGTGTTTTACTGTATAAAGTTTCTGTTATAGAAGTCCCTACTATATTAAGTACTCACACTAACTTATTGCAGTCTTTTAGTCTCATTACAAGTGAGCACACTACACAAACAAATTCTCAAAGACTTCGCTTCTTTAACCAATTCCACATAAGTTCTCCGTTTCTGTGTTTACCGTCGACATCTGGAAAACTTAAGCCAACTGCATTCAAGTTAAACAATGTAAAGCTTAGTATACATTACACGCGGCAAACCTTCAAACATATGCTGGAGTTTCGACCAGGCGTGTGCCATGTTTTTTAAGAAAAACATAGAAGGTTTGCCTCATGTGATGGCCGCGCGTCATGAAAATAAAGCACGAGTGAAGTGCCCCATTAGCCTTTGTAAATACCAATAATTCGATATTATACAGTAGGTATTGATGGTATACGTAAGTAAGCAAACAG
Source organism: Meganola albula (assembly GCA_936450015.1). NCBI lineage: Eukaryota > Metazoa > Arthropoda > Insecta > Lepidoptera > Nolidae > Meganola > Meganola albula. The sequence goes on from OW388166.1 coordinate 6,012,918, forward strand.
TCACAATATAAGTGGAACACAGTCTGCAGCGTGCTTTGATTAGGTACATAGTTATGCAAAATAACAATGTTGTGTTTTGTATGAAGTAAAAGTTGGCAATACACTAAATAGTTTACATAACAATTAAAACAGGCCAAATACGTGACGGGCCACGTGCAATGTAAGGTTTCCCTCGTGTATTCAACATGCCGAATCAAAAGGTTTTTAAGGATTTGTGTTATGAACAAAAGTTTACGTACATAAGTTCTTCGGCTTTGTGTTCATTGTCGCCAGCTGTAAAACTTAAGAGAAGGTGAAAAAAGTGACCGGCTCTTTACGTGGAACTAAATGTGCTAATATGTAAATAGTCCCTGAGCTAAGCCGCGGACAGACGGACGGAAATGGTGATACAAAAAACATAATTTTTATCAATGTTAGTGGAGGTATTTTTTGTCGACACATTGAAAACTTGTAAGACGTGACTGCTAGTATATTATTTTAATCACGTACCTAGTTAATTGATTCGATTTGTACTAGTGACGAGTATCAGTCAGTTAAGTATTTTTCTGTTCACACTGACAGATACCCGTCACTAAAAGAGTGATTGACTGTATGAATATTGCGCCTGACATGTGTCATGGCATTTAAATTTGACGTTAGCGCTCTCTTGTAATTTAACCGCCGAACAGAAAGGTCACATATTTTGTTACGAGGATTAAATGAAGAAATATCTTCTGAATCGTCATTTTATTTGTGAGTTGAAGTAGAATTTCAACAAACCTCTACATTTCTACATTTTTGTAGAATGCGGCGAGTCAGCTTGTCGCGCATCCCGCGTTTCCATAGTGCGTAGCAATCACGCGAGGCAATGAATGAGGAGTTGCCACGAGTAATGTAGACTCAGCTTAAGTAAAACATGGGATTGTTTGCTACATGGTATCTAGTCGAGAATTTTCTGCTACATTTAGAAGCAATTTCTTGTATTTACACTGTTGCTATGCGAATTTATTTTATAAAGGTACCCAAACAACTTTGTAAAAGCGCTTCCTCGACACATGTAATATATTTTAAATTATAATTATTTATTTTCAACCATTATTGGTCATAACAGCAAACTAAGCATAAAACATTAAAAACGATCTCAATAAATAAAAAAATTGGTTGTTTGTAAAGTAGGTTTACGATCGAGATGTTTACGTGATAACGTCTTATTGGTGATATAAGTTTTTGGGAAGTAAGAAATTAATGAAGTATGCCGCTAGAGTGAGAGAGACGGAAGATCGGTCCACTCACTCGAACGCTATGCCAGCCTCCGCTCGTGAGGATTCCGCGTGACAAGTTTCACGGAATGACTGGCAGCGCTCGAGATGAGACGGGAGATCGGTCCGTCTCTCTCGTTATACCTGCGATCGCGCTCGTGAGGTTTTGGTGTGACACAAGTTTCTGAACATGTCACCCGACTAAAACGATTTTAAAGACGTTATCACGTCAAAAAACATAATAAACATTTATTTAATTTTTTTCATTAATAGAAGTTTCTACTTTTAAAATTCATAAGTTTTTAACAGTAATGTGTCTATGAGTCATTTGTTGGTTTGTCAGCGATAATTGATAATTGTTGACATACCGACAATCAATAAAAGTTTGCTTATTCAGTGAACCAATTTATCACATTTTGAGTACCACTTTGAACTAGGTAAATCATCTTTTCAATAATTTCTGCAACTAAATGCGAAACCTTTTTTTTATCAGGATGATTCATTCAAATATGTCTACATATCGACATTATTAAAGCAAAAGGGTTAGACGGTAGCGTCTGCAACAAAGTTTATCGTGGCAAATAATAGTAACTAGGAAATGAGCAATTCTAGTGAGTAGATGCCTATATAAAGGTCAGAATTGTCATTTAACTCAGTAATGCTGTTAGCCTTTATACGTTCCGGGAAAATAACGAAGTGAAAGCATTTTCGACGCATTAGCAACTATTACTTATTCTGTGGCATTAGTTTAGGTTAAGTACTTAGTTTGGTTCCTTATGTGGTTTTTTATTGACCTATTTCGATATTTTTTTCAGTAGGGTTAATTTTCTTAGAAGTTGTATTAATAATTTGTTGCAAATGATCGATTGCAACTACTTTATTGATCGAATAATTCTTCTGTCACACAGAAAAAAAAAGCATTTGACATTATGTTTCATAACTAAGATATAAATATTTTGAGAATCAATAAAAATACTGATTCTGACAATTACATTTTTTCTCAGTTACGAAAAAAATGTAGGATGCGCTCTTTTCCCATATGACTGTATAATTGTATTTTTTTTAATTTACGCGAATTTCGCGCATTGAAATTAAACTACTTTGTCAAGAATTTTATGGAGGTTTATTTTAGATTTTTAAATACCGACGTTTCAAAGTTTTTTCAAACTTCATGTTCACGGGTGGACTGAAGTATTTGAGGTATTTTGATATAATTGTCAAAAACGATGAACTCCTGGCACTAAAAGAACAAAACATGACAGTTACCTATTAAAAGGACTATTTCCTTTATGGTTATATTATTTTCTATATTAATATTTACAGAATTGTTATAATTACGAGCCTTTTCATCTAATCTAAAATAAGTTGCAACCAAACTGCATTAATGGACTTATTAGACTACTTCCTGTGTACTATTGAAGATCTAGTTTGTATAAAATATTTTTGAAAGACCTGTTTCCCCACGCTCGGACTTTAGACATTGATCTCTATAAAAAAATGACGAACGCCATTTGAAAACTAATTTTCATATCCTCAGAATGTCACGTCAGACATGAATGTCACTCAGAATGTCAAGTCTACCACTCACACATGACATGATATGCAACGAGTAGTCTATAACCATCGACATTGTAAGTCAATTTAATTAGTTTTAAATCGTCGGTCGAATTTTTTTTTAGATAATTATGTCGAGTTCAATTTCTAAAACGTGAGAATTGGAGTCTTGGAACTAACTAAAAATACAGTTGAAAAAATATTTAGCTATGAAATAACTTATGTTTTTGCTGACCTTACCCTCATTCGTCGACGTTAACTTACAGAGGAGGGAGCCTATCTCAACATACTTTTTTGGAACATCTGTCCAAAGGGTTAAGAGACCGGGCCCGGGGCGGTTTTTCTGACTCTTCAGTAATTTACAGAAATTTAAGGTAAGACAATTATACTTTTGGAATGCTTTCCTTAGAAGACCGTAAAGGCTACAAAAGAGAGCAAAAAGTATTTTAACCCACTTCCAAGAATAAGTCAGAAATAACTCTAACCTAGTTATTGACCTATGTGCATCCCACGGTCAAGCATGACCTTTTTCTTGTGGCTAAATATTCGGGGTTGTAACAAATCTTAATTCTTTAATTTTAATTTTAATTTTAATCTTTAAAAGAAATCCGAAAATATTCGAATTGAACTCGCGTGATAATTTTGCAGGGTAATGGTAAGTGCACACTGTTGTAACGTAACATAAAATGTCATTCTGCCTTTCATTGCATGTTTATTAGGTATTATTTGGTATTTATTAAAGTAAACGCGTTCCATCGTAGACTGCAACATTGCTTCACATCAGGCAGTCAAGCGCAAACCTATTACAGAATAAAAAAAAAATGTTTATAGTAAGCGTGGACAGCACAGCCCCGTGTACACTGTGTGCCACCTTGTGTCCGGCAAAACTGCTGAGAAATGGTAGATCGCAGCGTGCACGAGTATATGCTCAGTTCGTGCGTAGTGTGCACGGTTTGTGCGCGCAAGGGGATCAGGGGAAATGTAGATGGTAAGAAAGATCATTGCATGATACATTTCAGCAGTCTGCATACTTGAACTGGAATTATATTATTTAATTAATTATATTTTTGGAGTGCGTAGTAACAGTGGCGCAGCGGTACGGGCCTCGCCTTTGAAATATAAAGTCGCGGGTATGAATACCAGTCATGCCAACACATCTTTGTATGAAATGTTTAATCACTGCTGCTCAATATCAGTGAAGGAAACCCGCGAGGAAACCGGTATGTCTAAGAACTAATCATTCGAGTGTGGATTAACTCTCTCAACTCGTAAAATGGGTGAGAAAAGACCCGTGTCCAGCTGTGGGTCACTAAAAAGGTTGATGTGACGCGATTTGAAGAACGCTGAATGTTTATTTAATACTATTCGTACTTCTACATTTGAGACACACCTGCCTTATTACCTTGTCAGGGTTCAAAACACTCAGAACAGAAAATTTAGCTGTGCCATTATTTTTAGCCGAATCCGGAACTAGTTCCACCACTGCTTTTTATAATAAATTTATAATAAATTTTAACACATTTCTACAGAAATCACACACAAAAGTTAGCAGTAAAGGTTAAATGTAAACACAAATTATGAAGTCAAATTCATCGGGCAAATAACAATAGGGAGCAAAGGTGAGACCCAAAATTATGGGGCTTGTTGTTACAGCAAAATTGTTTCCGATTTTACCCCGAAAATTTGGCTAACTTTACCGAATCTGAACTGAACTGAGATTAATGTACAGAGTTTTCTAACTAACGACGAGGGAGGGAACAATCATTTTTTGTTCCAATTCAAAGGTTTTGAATATATGTATGAAATAAAGGATTTATTAGATTGAAAATAAATGGCTTCAGCAATTGTTATAATGTTACGTTGGATTAAGGCATTTGTCGCTTCTTCAAACTCCCACAAACGCACTTAATTAAATTGTTTATCTTTGCTTTGTCATATCCATAAAAAATCTCTTGTGAAATTCAGAATTGTGTTGGTATCTCTCTCTAGCAGTTAGGTATACGATAAAGGCTATTTCTGCCTAAAACATCATTTCTAACAGTGAATGAAACCAGCGTGACATGTTTCAGTTACTTAAAAAACTTAATTAAAGGAACAAATTTTAATTACTTATTCAACAGAATATTTTATTAAACTCAGGTAGGTATCTTAAATTACATTTCCTTTCATCTTCGTATTATTTATATTTTCCGCGTCCTTATCTTCAAAATCTTCATAAAACACAAGATATTTAAAATAAGAGCCTTCATTTTGGGGGTACTTTACGGGATTATAGCAGCTTCACTAGCGACAGTTGATACGATACAGGAATAACCCACGTGAAACTTGTAATTTTCGCTTTGTTTATAGTTTACCAACTTGAATTTTTACCATGGTGCAATTTAGAAAGAGGCAAGAATTTTTTATTACCTAAATGTTTATTTAAATCTATATCTGATTCATTAAAAAAATAAAATTATGTTTACTATAAATAAAATAATCCATCTTTAATTTAAAGTGGTATTCCTCAAGGGTTCATTGTAACTTTCCAACCTGCATGCACTTTGTAGACAGGTGTATATTATTACGGAATTAACTCTTTCAACATTGTTTTAGATAGTTGAGAGAAGTCTCGAGTCCAGTAGTGGGTTTTTAGAGGGTTGCTTCTTATCTAAAAAATCTGTCTTATAATGTACCGTACACAGGTCCAATTGAATATATATCAAGGAAATAAAATAAAATATAATAACATCTTTAGTAAAAATAACAATTAATTCAATTCAATTCGAATCAACCAAATCTCTTGGTTGATTTTGATCTTAAAGTTCTCATAGAAATTTAAGGAAAATTTAAAAGGTGAGAAATATCCGATACAAGTTTTAACAAGGCAGCAGTAAAAATTACTTTATATGGTAACTAAGGTAAAGAACTACATTGTCTGCAAAATTTTCATGAGCTCTATTTTACCGGGAAAGAGTAACAAATATTCTCACACACTTTTGCCATTACATTAGTAGCAAGGAAATAATGCCAAGGCTTACTTGAGGATTCATTTTATTGATTGGTCACAAAATTGATTGTCCTGAAATATTTATTCACTACGCTAGTTACATGTCTATCATCCCATTAAGTCATTGAGGTAAATGAAACGGCCCATAAGATGATAATCAAGGCTATAGTTAAGCCTGATTACTTTAATAGTAACCGAGTGATTAAGGAAAATGCTTAGGATTTAATGAAGACGATTTTCTTAAGTAATTCTCTTTAGAAATTGCTTTAGGATTAATTAGTTTGTGTGTAGATATTGTAGAATTAATAGCCAAAGGGACAGAATTCTCCTGTCAAAGGATTTGTTTTCATGGCCCCCAGAAATTTCAGTTTACTTATTCTTTAATTATCTTTTAACCAGTTTTAGTTATAACCAGAACTTTTTCCAAAACTCCAAAATTATTTGTACTGAAATCCGTTCAATACTAATACAGAAATTTGTATTTAAAATTGGTTCAATGGTTTAAGTTTTAGTCATATCTAACAGCACGTAGCGTGCCGAGCCCGTAATGTGGCAGAAACAGCACAGACACCCGCCAGCTTTGACAAAACATTATTTTTAAATGCTAGACGGTGGTCAGTGGCGTCCACTGGCCAGTGAATGAAGTTGTAACCACGAAAAAAATTGAATTCTGAAGACAGCTAATATATGTTGTTTCATTTTTCATGGAGCAATACGAACTACCGCACTGATGCAGACCCTCACGCAGCAGCGGTGACCTGAGTTGCTATGTTTTCTTTTCATGAAATACAGATGTCTGCTGATAACGTGCCTATAAAGATATAAACCTTCACGTTGTATAAATAAAAAAAAACAGGCAATTAACTTTGTTGATATCACGTCTATAGGCCGACCGTTCTACTCGCGTATCGCCATCTGAGGTACAAAGTCATAAAACATTAATTAAATCTCGTAAAGAACTATTTAACCACAGATAAAAGTAATGTAAGACTATTCGTCACTAATGTCCACATCGCTTGAATCATCATCACTGTCTGTGCAGCTTGAGGAGTCAGAATCTTGGCGATAGGCGATACGCGAGTCAAACGGTCGGCCTGTATACGACTAATGTCGGTAGACTCCGATCGAAACACCAAGGCAAAATTATTTGCAGTTCAGATAGTATGAAATCCAGGAAATGATATAAATCTACCTAGTGAACAATTATTCTTGGGCTTATATACCTAATGTTCATTTAATGTTCAAGGTAGATTACTTTCTACTGGTGTTATTTCTCTAGTCAAAGTTTTAAAAGAAGTTATATAATACTGTAAATATTGACCTTGAGTTGTGTTCCAACTTTGATGGATCACACGATTTGAATAAAGGTGGCAACATACCATTAATACTAATGTAACCCGAAACGTTTGTGTCAAACTGTAGCATTATATTAACTGTGGTGTCAAATCAGGATTCAACGAAAATTTTGTAAACTTTCGAGTAACAATCACTTCAACTACATATTTTTAGTGCCCTACTGCCGAGTATGGGTCCTTTCTCAACTATCTTACTAATCGAGATTAACCATCTCGATTAGTAAGCTTTAATCGACACACGCTTGCCAACTGTGGGTTGGTGGATGTCATAAGTCTTGGAATGATGTGAATATTGAGCAGTGGCGATAAAACAAGTCACCGAAAGATATGTGAGCACATCGAAGCCGTGACTTTATATTTCTAAGGCGAAGCCGACAATGCTCCGCTACCGTTGCTCAAGCAAAAATATGTATCAGTATTTTTTTTAAATTAGACATTTACAGCAAAAGATAATACAGTTAACATGCTAATTAACTTAACTGAATAACCACCTCAATATAAGATTGACCTTTTTAAATAAAGAACTAAAGTAACAATTTAGTAGTGTCCGAGTTGCTAAAATAATTTTAGGGGGCTGAGTCACCTTCGTCCGTGGGTGTACTCCTTTAATTGAATCCCCACACGTGGTGAAAATCAGGTGAAAGTCAACTGGTGGTAGGCTTCGGCCGTGGTTAGTGACCACCTACCAGACAAAGCCGCACCGTCAAGCGGCCTTGCCGTGTTCTGGTGCGATTTCTGGTGACACCATGCAGAGAGGGCGGGTCGGAATCGTTGCTCCTTTAAGGTTTCTAACCGTATGGAGGCTCATTCCACTGCCACCTTATCACCGATAATCGTAAATTCGTAATCACGAGTGAAACGGTATACTAGGCTGGTGCGTTCCATCGTAGACTACATCATTGTTTAACATCAGGCAAGTTGTAGTCAAGCGCCCGCATATCGCAGAATAAAAAATATAATTTGTTTTTAAATGTAAATCCAAATCAAGGTATCATGGATTAAATTTTACAAGGATTGGGTTCAAAGGCAATGATACGTGACCAAATCCAACGAGATATGCCGCAACTTAAATCGTATAATCTCTTATGACCAAAATAATACGCATTTTAGAATTTATCTCGACCTCAATATAGTTATGTCAAAAACTAGGTGAATGTTGATTGAAAACTAATGAAACCGTCATAATAATATCATGTCGATTGCTATAGACTAGTCTTTGCAATTCGTGCGTTGAGTGGTAGACTTATGTCTAACGTGACATTCTGAGAATACGAAAAGTAGTTAATTTTCAATAGATTTTTTTCGACATGAGTCGAATTAGAGATAAATTTCTAAAGCGCGAGAATCAAGGTCCAGATGCTTTTATTTCACTCAAAGTTGCGTTTTGTCTGGTTTTATCGCTTGACAACAATAAGTATGTATCCACCTTAATACAACGATAATAATTTATCCTAATGCACGGTGTTTAACACAAATAACTTACATTTTGCTTACACAATAGCTTTTGTTTTCTAAAATAAGGATAGTCATCAAAAATTCCATCAATCCTATTGCTTTAACCATAAGGTTGAGTTTTAAATGGATTCTTTTTCAAGATGTCAAATTCCGTATCGATTGTCACGTAATGTTGATGTCGCGTGATGGAGCTTACTTGTAAATCAAATGTATCGAGATTACTTTTTCAAAGTTTGTTGTCTTGTGAATGTCGTAAAATTCAATTCGTTCGAGTATTTGCGCTATCTTTAAAAACAATAGTAGGTCTTCAGGTATTTTGATTTGATTAGCATTCATTAAGGCAGATTGTTAAAGCAACTAACTTTTATCAGAGAAATATTTTATATTCGTCGACAGTAATTATATGAAAAATCAATCATAAGATCAAAAATACTTTCTCCTTTAAAATTTAGCTATTGAACAATCGATTCATAATGACGGCACATCTAATGAGAAATTACGAATGTAGACAATATTTTTACGGTTGACTAAATCCTACAAATTTTCTCATTAACTATGGGTGAAGTGATTGTTGACAGCTGACTCAAAAGGCGATCGCGATGACAGTATAAATGACAGCTGATGTATTAAGACGCGGATGCACCAATAAATATTTTATTTAAATATGTAGAATATTTTCTTTCAAAACATGTTTTTATGCTGACAAATCTATCGTGCAGTTTCAAGATTAGGATAGCTAGGTTCTATTGCTTGTGACCGTACAAACACATTTTCTAAATCCCTTTTCGTTTTGGTTTTATCTTTTCTGCTCTACCTAGCCTGTTCCGCGATTCTCCTGTGACTTTTAGGTGTAATCTTTAATTGAGTTGAAATTGAAATTACTTTTCAGGAGTATATCTTAAATCTAAACACCTACAAAAATAACTTCAAAGAATAGCTGTAAATTGATTTTTTTAATAAGGCAACATATTTAAAGCACTTCAACATTATGTTTTAATATAAGGTCACACTGAAGGACATAATAAACTTAGTCAAACTCTACCCTCTATTAAAACCTATGTAGTATCTATATAAATCTAACCCTTTACATCATACTCGCGGTCACGTATGCTACCTTACCATAGTAACACCTTAATAATTCATTACTTTGATTAAATTTCACCATTGTCAACCTGTTTTAGTTCACTGCTGGACATAAGCCTCAAATAAAGAACGCCACTTAGCACCATCCGTGACTTATTTCACACAGTGCTTGCCGGCCGCCCTGCTGACCTCGTCACTCCACCTAAAGGCCGTCCTACGCTACATTTGCCAATTCGTGGTCTCCACCCAAGAACTCGTTTACTTTAGCAGTTGGCATCATCAAATCTCATAGTCTTAATTCTTATTTTCTTAATACTTAGACTTCAACCTGAACAAATCAATCGTTAGATTGAGTTGGCATCGTTCACTCCAAACAACAACAACAACACACTATAATATCGTATAGTCGGCTTCAGTGTAAACAAAAAGTTAAATGTATATGGTAAACCAATAAACTGTGTAACACGCGCTCACAGTTAGCGGCCGACAATACGCTTGGTGTGAACCATGGAAGAAAGAAGCTACTTGTCACACAAGGAACGATGCGTCATGTATTCAAAATTCACCTCTCTTTCTCTTTCTCTCCATTTGACCTGCTTTCTTTCTCCGAGTTTTTCCTTCTCTCTATTTACTTTGTTTGATTCTCTTATCTGCGTTTCCTCTCTTCTCCTCTTTCTCTGTGTCTGCTTACTCTGTCTTTGAGATCTTTCCAAAAATCTTTATTCTAGTCTTCAAGTACCTAGTACATGAGTAAACTCCAAACAAACCATAAATAATGAACACCATAGTACTATTCAATGCCACTGCTGCTATCTAATCCGCAGGCTTTACCGAGAATACTATTTAATCCTACCTTAATACGCCGTGTGTTATGTTTCCGTAAAGCCATAGATCACTTGCTAATTACTTGTTTAAACATTAATTAATTACGATACCTGAGGAATACTGGTGATTACGGATTTACATACAAATTAAGTGGGAATAAGTTTTCATTAGCTGAAAAGGGTAATAATTGAACATTAATTGTTTTGTTATGGAGTTCTTTAGATGGGCGATTCGTGTCACGTGTAGGCAGGAAAAGAAGCAAGAGAAAACTGAAAGATTATTAAATCGATGACATTAAAAAAGTAGCTGGTTTAGGTAGTGACTGACTGAATGTAGGAAGCAAAGAGAAATGGAAAGAGATGAGCCTAGTATACCTAAATTGAGTCCATAATTTAAACGTATCATACATATGTAAATGGCTTACGTAAACCGCTGTACGACACTTCATTGTAATAATATATCCATTATACACATGAATGACTGTAGGTACACACAAAAAACTGTGAAAACGTTTTGCGGGGCAATAAAAAATTGTCATATTGTGAAATTTGATAATAAAGATAAATACATACCAATAGGCTTTAGTAAGATCTACAACTTCTTGTTCTAAATTTTACTAAAGTTTGTCTACTAAACAAGATGAAGTGTGGCCAGAAAATCAGCATACAATAAATTAATGTCAATTTTTTAAAAATCAACTTATTTTCAATTCACTGTTTGACTGTATCCTGCACATTAAGTGCGTGAATGCGTTTTTACTCATATCTAGTTACCTCTAGCCGCTGTCAAAGTAATTTTATGTCATGTTTATTATTTACTTTGTTATTTATTTCCAAAAATGTTTATTTAATTTTATCTGTGTTTGGTTCTACTTTATTTTATCCAATTAAGTGTTGTTTATGTACTGAAATTCATAATTCTTTTATTTAATTCACTTTTTATTTTCATCTATTACTTTTTTGTGTTTTTTATATCTTTTCCAAATTGCATTAAGAGTTTTCCTCGCTTATTATTTTTCATAATGTCCGGTGTTGTACATGAATGCGTCAAGAGTGAACCGCCCTATTCCTGATGTACACGGCCTTATGTGTCCCCAGAAAAAGAAGCGGTGATGGACAATCTGTACTATATGAGAGTACTTGAGGCTTCATAGTTTCAAGTGGAAGAACAAAAGATCCCACTGCGTAAAAGTGCTCTGGTTTACCAGCCCCATATATAAGATCCGTCATTTTCAAACTAACGGCATACATACTCGTAACTGATAGCATCTTCATCCTCGATTTTAGCTTGTGATTAGTGACAAAAAAGACGATGATAATACAGATGCAGTTTGTAAGTGAGAACCGTAGTTGGTCTACACCCGTTCCCATGTATAATAATAATAACATCGTGGGGCTTAAACCCACACGGTCATCTGACCCCAAACTTAGCAGAGCTTGTACTATGTAAACCAGATAACTGATAATATACTATATAAAATACTTTTCTTTTGTAAATACATACTTAAATATGGATAATTACACCCAGACCTAAGACATGTTCATCACACAAGTGACTTGGATGGGACTCAAAATCACGACCTGCGACTTGAAAAATCACTAGTTAGCTTAGATTTGCCACCATAGCCAAACAAACGGCTGGGAATATTTTTTTTTATTAACCAACGTCATTCGCTGATGGATTATAGCCTGGCGTCTTGTAAATAGGAACAAAATAAAAATGAAATAAACTTTATCATAAATTTCAACGAAATAAGAACACATCAAAAAGAAAATAAATTGACTAAGATCAAGAGTCACTCAAATCTAAATTTAAAGGCCCCAACCGTAATAGCTCGCCTAATTGAGTTTGTGTTGTAGTTCTAAGTGGGGAGAGACGTAGAAACTAGTGTGTCGCGGCTCTTAGCAATTAGGTCGAGAGCACCACTTGTATGCTCTGATTTGGGTACGAAATATAGAAAAGTTAAGTAGAAAGAAGTATTAACCAACACAGAAAAGATAGATATTATAAGTTTGACGTATATAATCTTTGTTACTATGTGTAATGAGTCGCTACTTTGTGGTAGAAAGGTCATAAATGCCACTTCAGGGCAAAATGAGTTAAATATGCAGACTAGTTCAGTTTTTTGCGCTGAATCCATCTTACAATATATTATCCTGAAATATAGGTATAATGGCGTTTACAACCCTTCTACCGCAAAGTAGCAAAGTTTGTAGCAACTTAGCGTCAACAAACGAACCGATTTTGATGCAAACGAAACATTAGCTAGGTTGGGGGTTCACAGCAGTTAAATTAGAAGCTCTAACCTTGTAATTTTATAGTAAAAAAATTAAATGACCAACAAAAAAATTATAAAACAGAGGAGTATGAAAATGATTAAGCTAACAATGGTTACAAAGTCGATGATTTTTTGAAAAAACAATTGATTGACACCTAAAACCCCATCCCATTTTTAGGATCTCCATCTTGAAATCAACAAAATCATAATGTATTTTCAGGTTTAACATCCATAGTTTAATAATAATAATAATAAATATTCTGGGACATCAACACACACGGTCATCTGGTCCCAAGCTAAGCAGAGCTTGTGTTATGGAAACCAGATAACCGGTATATAGGTACTATACTTATAATACTTTTCTTTTGTAAATATATACTTATAATAGATATTTACACCCAGACTCGACACAAACAGAAATGTTCATCACTAATGTTTGTCTCGGGTGGGAATCGAACCCACGACCTGCGGCGTGAAAAGCAAGTACCTTACCGACCACGCCACTGGCCCGTCAAAGTAATTGATCTTAAAAACTAATGTAAATAAAAAACATCATCTACTTAACAGAATTAGCCTAAGCTTTGTGTTGAGCCTCAACAAATGCCAGGAGGAGTCCCACTGATCCTTGAATACATTCAGGAGCCTGTTGGAAGTGGAGCGGAGTTGAGTAAGTTCAGAGGCTATAGTTTAAAAAACTAACAACATGTGCTAATGTTAATTCAATTAAGCCGACTGTTTGATCTTAAATACGTAGAATGTTCTTCAAAATAATATCCACTTCTGACAAAATACATATAATTCCACAATAAATGCAATTGATAAATTCCAACAACATTACAATAGGGTGTATTGTAATACTGGTGTATTCTACCGTCGGTTAATAAAATCATAACACCTAATGACACACAAGTATTACCTTCTGCCCCATAAACATGAAATACAACTTAACGTTAGTATACAAAAGGAATTCCATGTCAAAAATTAATTTCCGTAATCAAAATATTCCTACAAATATTACATTTTTATAAACTAAGAATAAAAATAATTACAGTCCATTAAGCCGTCAGCATAATCTATTTAATAACGTTAAGTATATTAATTGAAATATGGCTTCAACTGTATTACACAAAACCTGGCATAATTTGATGGCAAATCTGTCACACCTAAGTTAGTACCTATGAAATGGAAAATCAACCTAAGTTAGAAGCAGTAGACAATTAAGATTGGAAGTATAATAACCAATAACTTAAAATTATATTGCAAGATTAAAAAAAGAATTTTCCGTCAGCAGGAGATAAATGAGATGTTTCAGAGCAAATTAACACAGTATGCACAACTCAAACAAACCTGTTAAGTTGCTTTTGGATGTGGATATTCTTAATAACGTTTTCGATCGAAATGTAACAGAGAATCTGGCGTATGATGGTGAATCTGTCACAATTTTACGATGTAGTTAGAAATCACTTTTATTCAAATTTAAATTAAATGACGTGTTTTGGTGCAAATAGCCTATTTCTGATTATTTCAAAGATATTTTCTTTTCGCTAACGCATATTAAAAGGCTATTTGATTTTTAAACAGTCATAAAGCGCAATGACATCAAATTTTATTTCAGAAATAAAGCGCAGGTTTCATTGTCTATCTAGTCCTAGTAGCATTCAAAATTAATGGCATGAATAAATTCAAAGTATCTATGTTCGTGCTTACTTTTTTTTTTGCTAACAATGGTTTTTAGATTTCGTTTTAGGATTAGGTGCTTTTTAGTGAATTGTTTTTTGTTTGTCTATTGCTAACTACTAGCACTAAAGAGCCTTTGTTCGTTTCTTACTTTGAATAAATAATTGTAGCCTCTAATTCTGCACCTTCACAGAATAACTACAACTTATCATTTTAACATTAGACTGATAAGTTTAATATAATTTTCACACATTGAAATAAAACTCCTTTATAACGGATTTTATCGCGGTATATTTAAGATTTTAGATTCCGACGTTTCAAAGTCTTTTCGACTTCATGGCCACGGGTGGACTGAGGTATTTCACGTCCAAAAATATTAATCACAATTATTACTGACTACCTACAAACATTATTATTTATCGCAACGCAACTTAAATATTAATGTTTGTAGGTAGTCAGTAATAAAACGTCGGGATCTAAAATTTAAAATAAATCGCGATAAATTCCGTTAAAATGTAGTTTTATTTCAATGCGTGATTCGCGTAAATCTAAGAAAATTGTATTTTTCACCCATTTCGAACTTGTTACTATGTGAATGTGTACTAACATGTATTCGAAATGTAAAATTATCCAGTTCTGAAAATAAAAGGAATAATTAATTAATTAAAAATATTAATTATGAAGAAAAGTGATGTGCTACTTTCGAAAAGTCAGTTTTATCTATGAACTTACCTTAGAGGTCAGGGCTGACGAAATCGCTAATAAATCATGCATAGTTATACCTGACAATAGAAGTCATTTTTGCCTGAAAAGTGCCCTATTCAAGTAAGGTGGCCTATAATATTTGTATACAATGCCTTTCACTAAGGTCACACGGTACACAAAAGTGTGGTTTTTTAAATGGTTCTTAGTACCTACGTGCTTTGTTGACTCTGTCAGTATGTGGAATCATTAGGGTTTTGTATAATAAATAATATTAACAGTCTCATAAATATTTTCAAGGTCAAAAAATAAATGTGACTAAGGTATGGGACACTTGTTATGCACACACATTTTAAATATATTATTATAATTGGGATACTCGGTTTTAGTAGTAGATTTTAAATTACCTAGTGATCATAGGACTTGTATGCCTTAGGTAAGTACTATGTGAATTACCATGATCTTCGATAGGCTGGCGCTTGACTACAACTTGCCTGATGTTAAGTAATGATCTAGTCTACGATGGAACGCGTCAGCCCTGTATACCAATTCACTCGTGAAAACGAATGATTATCGGTGAGGGTGGTGGCAGTGGAATGAACCTTAAAGGAGTAATAATTCCAACCCATCTTCACTGCATGGTGTCACCAGACATCGCATCGGAACACGGCAAGGCCGCTTGGCGGGCCAGCTTTGTCTGGTGGGTGGTCACTAACCACAGCTGAAGCCTACTACCAGTTGATTGTCACCTGATTTGCACCACCCGGGGACCACGTGTGGGGATTCGATTAAAGGTCTACACCCACGGACGAAGGCGACTCAGCCCCCATTTAAATGTTAGGTGATAGATACTTTAGGTATTAGATACTTTAAAAACTAAAACAAACTTACTTAATCAAGAAAAAACATTAATACGCTCAAAAACTCATTATATAAGTTATTTTCTACCTATCAAAACTTTGTTGAATTATTTTATCATTAAAGTAACATATTGCATTTAAATACACTAAGTTATTTTAAAGTTAAAAGACACAGTAGATATTTAAGCCAAAGCGGTAGTTTGAGTTTAGATGAATGTCTGAATTTATGTCGATGCGTGATGACTTATCTCACACTCATAAAAACAAACTTGGACTAAACTAACTAAAAACTAAACTCCAGTTTGGACTGTCACTGTGATAAGGACACAGTGACAGTCCATAGAACATCACACATTTTATTGAATCATAAATACAAAGTTAAGACTTAATTATTGCCTAAACTTTCTTCTATGCTATTTTTCGGAGTCTTAATTGTTGATTGATAAATGTTTGACATATTTATATGCATAAAAAATTGTTTAATTTTGTAAAATTAAAGAAGTAAAAAAAGATACATAAGAGACAAGAGACATGGATGGTATATTTTAACACACACGGTCATCTGGTCCCAAGCTAAGCAGAGCTTGTGTTCTGGAAACCAGATAACTGGTATATACTATACATATAATACTTTTCTTTTGTAAATATTTATACTTATAATAGATATTTATACCCAGACTCGACACAAACACAAATGTTCATCACTAATGTTTGTCTCGGGTGGGAATCGAACCCACAACTTGCGGCGTGAAAAGCAAGTGTCTTACCGACCACGCAAATGGCCCGGACTAGAATAGATACATTAAAGCACATGCGCTCGTCTACAAAGTTTTCCAATCTAACTTATTTGAATTAACTAAAAGTCAAGTCTTTTCTTACAATTAACTTGTATTTTAAATGCATTAACATGTCATTGTTTCTAATAATAGCTAATAAGTTTGATCCTAGGACGCATCAATAATGGAAGGAAAACATCGTGAGGAACATGCCTTAGGAATATTATTATATCCTAAGACATGCTCGTCACGATGTTTTCCTGATAATAATTGCATCAATATCAATGAAGGACAACATCGTGAGGAAAACAGCACGTCTCAAATTATGTATTTATGTATCTGTCTTTATTATTAAATTTCACAACATTACAATATTTTATTGCCTCACAAAACTGTTTTCACAGTTTGCCTGTGAGTGCACACATTCAGGTCAACAATGGTTATGTAATAATTCGCACATGGTCTTTTTTTACAGATGATCTAACCTTTTAGCTGGAAGGGCCTTTATTGGTTCACCGAATTTTTTCGGTGAGCCGTCCGAGGATGGTCGAACCGATTCGCACTTCATCACTGCGTGTCGATTTTTATATGTTACTGAAAATTCTCGTTTCCACATGGTAAGAATTCAGACAAATATGCCAGATACACGTGTAGTCAGTAATTAGGAACGGCAGTTAGTCGAGATAAAACACTGTCACCTACTAGACATCGAAACTATTTAACGAACGGTCAACGCTTTCACAATGGAGTATTCATAAACGTCTAAACTCAAGCAAAATCAACTCAGAATTCAAGACACTGTGAGCTCAGTTTGCTTAAATCGGAACGCAACTTAAATAATAATGACAGTTATAATTGTGACTAATAATTTTGGATGTCAAATACCTCAGTCCACCCGTGACCATGAAGTCTGAAAAGACTTAGAAACGTCTGGATCTAAAGTAAAAAATAAATCGCTATAAAATTCGTAATAATATAGTTTTATTTTAAAGACTTATAAGCTCATTATAGCTAAAATAGGTTTTTAATACATCTGTCTTTGTCTGGCATCTTGACATTTATACTAGGAAGAAAGAGACAAAGTCTATTTTAACTAAAGAGTCCTTTAAGATTTTTATGCATAAGACCGTCAGTCTTTACAATCTAATGCATTGATGGTTTCTTTTCTATCAGTTTCATAACATTGAAATCGAGTGTTACGTACAGAGTAGTAATTTGAAATTAATAATAATAATAATAAATAAATATCCTGAGACAATAACACACACGGTCATCTGGTCCCAAGCTAAGCAGAGCTTGTGTTATGGAAACCAGATAACTGGTATATATACTATACATATAATACTTTTCTTTTGTAAATATATACATTTAATAGATATTTACACCTAAACTCGACACAAACACAAATGTTTGTCTCGGGTGGGAATCGAACCCACGACCACGCCACCAGCCCGTCATTTACATGGACTTATCGCCGTAAACTTTAATCACAAAAAGAGAAGAAAAATGTTTATCCGATATTTTTAATATACCTATATATATAATGGACAAAACCAAAATACTGTCGTCATACGTACCTATTTAATTCTAGTTTCTACGAGAAACATACCAAAAATTGTAATACCTTGTGTGTTGTAGTTTTAAAATAAAATGCATCAAGCTTACAAAAAATTGGATCTACCATCGCTGTGGCACTACCGTTTATTACCATGGCGATGATGGAAACTAAACAATTTACATAAAGGCAACCTATTTTTCTAGCGCCAATGTTCTCAGCTTCGTAGATTTTTATAAACCTAGTCTGCGGCTAAGAGATTGAAAAAGTCGGGAGTGCGGTGTGTCGTAGGTGACAAGATTGAATATCTAGACGTATTTTATTTACCTCGTTTCTTTTAACAAAATGGTAAACATGTCATCTACTGGACAGCAAAATGAAGAAAAAACATTTATCTCTACTACATTTATTGGAACGAAGTTCCTTATCGCGTGTTGTGAAAGACGGAACTTAGACGGAAAAAATTCCTACGAAAAGTTGTCACGACATTTTTTCCTATAGTAAGCTATTGTAAGCTGTGCGGCGTGCGCATGTTTCTCTGTTTGTCTGTCTGTCTCTCTCTCTAGATATAGAAAAAATAAATGAAAAAAATATTATTATAACTTAAAAAAAAATTACAATTCCTTCACTAATTAATCGAAAAGAACTTCGTTTCATCCGGGTGTCCCTTGACACCTCTCAAGCTTTATCAAAAATGAATCTCTATAATATTGTATTTAAACGTATAGCTAACCACCACCTTCATAATGTAAGTACTTATTTTAATAAAAGTCTTAGGCGATACATAATTTTAATGAAGAAAACGATATTAATCAATTCCTAAAGGGAAACCTATCGGGATCGGCTTGTATGGACTCTTCGCCATGGTTAGTCAGTTTATACTGCTTGCTCTAGCCAAAAAGGGGACTGTAAGAGTCTTGTAAGAGTGAAATTTCGTCAGATATTTTCCTAGAACCAAGTCATTATTAGTCTCTTTTTAATTATATAAAAAACAAATCCATTCTTAATTATCAACGTTCGCAGAAATTCTGTCAATCGCATTATCCACTCGAGTGTCAATCTTTTATAACTTACTTAAAAGTTACTAACAAATTGCTTTCTATATAGCTTTGTTTGCAGATTGATAAACTTCAAACTTTGCTTCGGCACGATGTCTGCAAAATTCAAGATAATCATCCTTACTTAGTGCTTCCAATTAAGAAGACTTCAAATTTCTCAGAAGACTTTCAGTTATGTTTTAATTTTGTGTAATTTGAATATTTTTCAAAGTTTTTAATAGATTTATTAAAGGTCCTTGTGTAGATATTTTCAGTTTTTAGGGTTCCGTACCTCAAAAGGAAAAAACGGAACCCTTATAGGATCACTTTGTTGTCCGTCTGTCTGTCCGTCCGTCTGTCAAGACCCTTTTTCTCAGGAACGCGTGGAGGTATGAAGCTGAAATTTATATCAATTACTCAGGTCTACTGTCCCTTGAAGCTGTGAAAAAATCAAACTTCTAAGCCAACGCAATTAAAAGATACAGCCGTTTATGCCGCAAATTTTCGACACTTGCAAGGGAATCAAAACCTACAGGGTCCTTCCCGTGAACTCAGAATCTTGAAATTTGGTACGAAGCAACGTCTTATAGCATAGATAAAGGAAAAATTACGAAAACCATAAATTTTTAGTTACATCACATAATATATTTTTTTTTAATAATTTTAAACTTACTACCCATTTCCTCATAAACGCGTAGAGGTATTAAATTGAAATTCATACCAAATACTCAGGTCTATAATACCTTTAAGCTGTAACAAAATCAAACTTCTATGTCAACGCAATCAAAAGAAACAGCAATTTAAGCTGCATATTTTGAAACTCGCAAGTACTCGCAAGGGAATCAAAACCTAAAGGGTACTTCCAGTCGACCTAGAATCTTGAAATTTGGCATGAAGCAACGTTTTATAGCACACATAAAGGGAAAATTCCGAAAACCTTAAATTTTTAGTTACATTACAAAATATATATTTTTTAATAAATATAAACTTATTACTTTTTTCCTCATGAACGCGTAGAGCTATCAAGTTGAAATTCATATCAAATACTTAGATCTAATTGCCTTTAACCCTTGAAAAAAAAATTCTAAGTCAACGCAAAAACGCAAAACGCAAAAGTACAACCATTGATACCGCATATTTTGAAACTCGCAACTACACGCAAGGGAATTAAAACCTAATAGTGACTAAAAACTTAGTAAATAAATAACTTTAATAAAAGAACTTTCGCAAGTCTGCTGCAAGGCTAGTATAAGTGTTTCAGTTATATTATAGATAAATGATATGTGTTAATATAAAATAAAGGATTACTTAAACGATAAAGAGATCTTTGTCTTAAATTTATGCTCCTCCATCTTTCCCCATTGTAATGTTATGAATTTCATTTTGCAATAAAAATACCATAGTTATGACTCGATTGTCGTAATGAACGAACTTTGTAAACCTTGCAGGTTTGTACGGAACCCTCGGTGCGCGAGTCCGACTCGCACTTGACCGGTTTTTATGCAGTGTTTCGCTATTTTCGGCTGTCTGTCAGATCTTTTAACCAGAATTCTCCCGGTTAAGAGACCCTGGCTCCTAGACAAATTACATAATGAAGCGATGACATTGAACATTGCTTAACCTCAGGCAAGTTGTAATCAAGCGCCGGCCTCTCTCTAAATAAAAATAAACCAAAAATCGGCAAGAACAAATATGGATTGACATTCACCTTCGACATGTCACGTGACAATCTTACGTCATTCTCATACCTTTTATAGACACCCAGTATAGACTCCAGCTCTCATAAAGGTATTTATGAATCTGCCTGTATTGTCATTATTATTTTGTTCTTTGTGATTTTTCACAATCGCTTCGATTTTTAGAGGCTCTGTATTCCAATTAAATATGTGGCTACAAAATTATACTTACCATTATTCTTTAATAATTTCCCAATAGTTATTCGATAATCATTAGTTGGTTAAAACCACCTGTTCTGCGGTCAAAACACATTACCTGAATGCAAGGATATAATCACTGGTTAAAGTTGCCATTTTGTGTGTGTTCAACTCACAATTACCGTGTGACTACCTAATTGTGAATTGAAACTATCGGGAAATACTTGATGGAGATAATTTTGTTTAGTCAAGTTTCCGTTGAACAATGCCTTCAAAATCCCACGTTTAGAACAAGAGTTTTGGTCTGAGATATGATTCTAGTAGTAATTATGTTATAAATAATAATAATCGGGCATTAAATTTGTTCCTCATTTTTATGATTGTGCTGCAAGCCTTTGAAATTATTTTAAGTAAGTATAAAAAATATTATATGGTCTTATGCAAGGTTGCTCAATAAACATTTATTCATATACCAGCGGACCCCGCAGACGTCGTTCTGCCCAATAAAGCAGTGCCACCTACCGGGTCCGAAAATAGATTACGACCGATTTTCAGACCTAACGAATCGGTCAAGCAGTTTCTGAGGAGGTTGTTTTTTTAATTTTTCTGTGCGTAAGAACCATCCTCGTACTTCAAGGAACATTTAAAAAAAAGATTTAGCGAAATCGGTACAGCTGTTCTCGAGTTATGCACTTACCAACGCATTTTGCGTAAAAAAAATTCAATTCATTTTTATATATGCATATGAATTAACATTGATGTATACATACCTATACCCTCAAGTAACATTTATCAGCATGACTCTTGCATACAATATTTTTTTTCGTTTTACTACAACTGCCTTTTAGAACAAAAGCTTGCTTTTCTTTAATTATAATTTTGTAATTACACCCAGACTCAAGACAAACAGACATATTCATCACATAAATGTCTGTGTTGGGTGGGAATCTAACTTATAACCTACGGCCTGCGACACCACCATCCGACTCAAGTATTTAGTCTTTTTCATATTATATTTGTTATTTTTAGTATTTGATTCGCTAACAAGCCTCTGAACCGCATAAGTCTATAGCTCTATAGAGCCGTTCTTGCATAATACGCTTCCAATCAGGTCACCAATTAAGGTCGAAATCTCTTGTGAATATATAAATTGGTAACCAATCATTTCTAGTTCAAAGGTTATCGATATTGTATTCACGAATATTGTTAAAAAGTCTAATGATTTGGTATACAAATAAAAGTTACAAAAAATTGTTTCAATTTTTAATCCTATCCCTTTGGATAGGAAATAGCGTGTCTTGAAATGAAATGGAACAAAAAAAAGATTTATTTTTCTAGTGCGAGCCTACATCGAAATAGTTTTATTTCTATTGTCTTAGATTTACGCGAATATCACACATTGAAATAAAACTACTTTTTAACGGATTTTATCTCGATTTATTTTAGATTTTAGATCCCGACGTTTCAAAGTCTTTTCAGATCCACCAAAGCACCACAAGCTTGGGACTCAGTGCTTAATTTACTTGTACCAAAACCCAAGCAAAATCAACTCAGAATTCAAGAAACTGTGAGCTCAGTTTGCTTAAATGTTTGGAG
Source organism: Meganola albula (assembly GCA_936450015.1). Lineage (NCBI taxonomy): Eukaryota > Metazoa > Arthropoda > Insecta > Lepidoptera > Nolidae > Meganola > Meganola albula. Next base: position 6,035,772 of record OW388166.1, read on the forward strand.
GTAGTCAGTAATAATTGTGATTAGTGTTTTTGGACGTCAAATACCTCAGTCCACCCGTGAACATGAAGTCTGAAAAGACTTTGAAACGTCGGGATCTAAAATCTAAAATAAACCGCTATAAAATCCGTTAAAAAGTAGTTTTATTTCAGTTTTATTTCTTCTCCTAATGTGCTGTGAATGACTAGTAACTACTGAGAAACCTGCACCCTTACGGGGCGGGGGGATTTATAAAGGATTTCGCCCAGTTAAAAAAGACCTTTATCTACACTATCTGACCAAGTGTGGGTTTTTGGATGTCACATACCCTTGAAGTATTAATTCTAAAACATATCTGTTTCTTCACGATGTTTTCCTCCGCCGATATTGAGTAGCGGCGATAAAACGATTCACACAAAGGTGTGGTCACGACCGGGGATCGATCCCGCAATCCTATATTTTAAAGGCGAAGCCGTTACCGCTAATCCACCGCTGCTCTCATAGATAATTATCATTCAGAAATTACCAATGTACTTTTTATTAGTTTCAAAATTTGTCACCTCGACTGAAGGCAACATCCTGACTTCGCTACGGTGGCAAATGGGCTCACATTAATCCTAATGGCGCTCATATTCTCAACACAAGTTCCACGAATTCCTACAATTACTTAAATGTTATGCCTAATTTTATCAACTTTGAAACGTGTGTAAAGAGGATATTACAGCCTTATTTCATCATTTCCTCCTTCCCTCGTTCCTGGCCACTCACGTTTCTTTTTTAGGTCTAAATCTTTCTAAATTCAACATTATTTTAGAAATCAAACTAGCTTACCTGTAAGCGACGTTCGATTGTAATTATTCTTCCCGATCGCCTCGCCCGAAAATAATAGAGAAGTACCTATAAATTAATGAATTTATTTATTTCTTACTTGTAGTAGGCCTCCTAGTCACTCAGGCGTCACATAAGTTTAACTCAGTAAAAATAAAAAAGGAATCGTATTCTGAGCTTACACTTACTGTTTACCGCTCCTTGTCTATGTCTGTCATTTAGTTAAAAGTTCGCTGCGCTGTTCATTGAGTCTGATTGTTACAACTATTCTTGGGTTGGGAGGGTGGGTTTCTATTATTTTCGGGCGAGGCGATCGGGAAGAATAATTACAATCGAACGTCGCTTACAGGTAAGCTAGTTTGATTTCTAAATTATTCTTCCCGATCGCCTCGCCCTCAATAATAGAGAAGTACCTATAAATTAATGAATTAATTTATTTCTTACTTGTAGATGTTTAAAGTCAAGAGTTGTACAATCAGATCTGAATTGGAATATGTTGTTATTTTTCATTATTCTAATTCACAAAATTATCAATTGGTAAAAAATAACGCCCAAAAGGGGAACGATCTTGATGAAGTTGTGGGTTCTTGACCCCTCGGTTCATACGAAATTGAAATTACCTTCATACTTACTCAAAAGTATCTAAATCAATGATATCATTGATTAGATAACATGCTAATGTTATTTCGCATAGCAGGCTGTTTGACTTATCAAACTAGATCTATTAATCTATAAGTAGGTGTTAACCTGGAGTGGGTAAGTGTACCTGCTTACATTCTCTCGAGACCCTCGGTATCACTTAGACACTTGGGAGAAAGAGAAAAAATAAAATATTGTGGATAGGTACCTAACATTTCTTCTCTATCTATTTTTAAACCTATACAAGGACTACCTGTATATAAAAGATATGATGATATGATATTATTATGATAGATGCCACAATAATATTTATCTGTTATTGAATTTAAGTACCTGAATTATTTGGAAAATTTTAAGATTTCTAGAAACTTACATAAGTACCTAATGGTGTTATAAACTTCTAAAATAATATAATATTGTTACTATTATTATTGTTGTTATCATTTTTATTGTTGTTCGTTGTATAGGGTCAGCTTGTAACCATTCCCAACGAAGGAATTTCATCACAATACATGAAGGTACCACCTTTTTAATTTATAAAATAAGACTTCAGTATTATTTATTACAATTAATATAATACTATGGAGTAACTGTGAAACAACACCAGTCACTAATTAAAAATTTATGATTTTTCTCTCTGAACTGTACTGTCTGGTCTAGTAGTCACAACAGACAGTTTTAATATAATTACATACTATGGTAAAATTAATTCAGTGTAAATACACTGCCATCCGAGGCAATCTAGTAAAATCAAATTGCATAAAATGGAATGTAAATATAAAGATGAAATAAACTTTAGACCCCCCTAAAGTTGAAGTTGGTATTGTTATGATAATAATATTATGTCTCCTCTAAGTACGTTTACAATCTTCAATGAAGTCTGATAGAAAGATACGTTTTTAATAACCTCGATAAATGATTTGAAGGATGGTTGCTATTTTTTTTTTTTTTAAATAACAATTGTTACTACTTATTTATCCTTGCAGTTACCCAGTCGAAATTAGAAGCGTAGGTATCTACCTACATACATTATCAAGGTAAAGATACAAAAAAAAAAATTATAAAATAAAAGAAAATGAATGACTATTAGAATCAGAACTCAAACCAAAGCTTTTAGTAGATTATGGCTTCTGTTGGCGAGTAGGTAATCTCAATAATCCTAAACATTCATAATTTTCAACATTTATAAATATTAAGAATTAAGCGTCCAATTTTGATAATGTATTGAAATTAAGTTATTAGTGTTATTACTTAATTTTGGTTTCAAGTAGGCATGCACGTAGCCAATGTATACCTAGGTTTGTTTAGTAGGTAAGTAGGTACTTGCATGATTAACAGAATTTCATTATTATTATACTTACTTAACTACCTATGTTTAGAATTATTTGTAACCATAAGTAGTAAATATAAGATTGTATTCTTTGTACCTTTAATACAATCAATCTATTTTTAACTTTTAGGTTTGTTGATGCATAGGGTAGGTACCTTCCCACCTACATTGGTGGTAGGTACTCTTAATCATTAGGTATAAAATGTGAAGTAGGTAGTATATTATTGATATTATGTACCTACATTTAAAAAGTTATGTACATTATATTGTAAAATCCTGGGATAAAGATATTATTAAGCTTTATTCCTCCGGATTTAAAAACCAAGAAGATTATCCAAAGAATTTTATACATAATTTTATGAACTATCAACACTGATCATCACCTTCATGACACTCAAAACATTCAGTCAAATTGACTTCACCGCAGTTAATTTTCACATTGGAAAATTAAATATTATTAATGGCTACTCATCAATCTATGGTACATAGATCGAGCATAACAACGCCAAACTGTAAACGCCAGTTTACATCCTAAATCTATGGGTACGTATATTATATCACATCCATCTGTTTTTGCTGTTCAAAGGTTGTATAATTTTGCACAAACTAATACTTCACATTGGCAGATTTGCGGAATTATGTCTGCAGAAGCTAAAATAGTAATACATATGAATGTTTTCGTCTTCGTTCACCAACCGATGTAAAATAAAAATTTCGTTTTACGTACGTTGTCTAAAAAGACTCTAACCTGCTTGTCAATAATTCATCGATTTTGGTTGCTGTCAAAATGTCATGAATACGTCATAGCAAATCAATTGTATTATATTATCAGAAAATAAACAAATATTGTTTATTAAAAACCTATGAATGCATTATGATAATAAACGAAATAGAGTGCAATTATGACAACTCACTGCAAGTTAACTGCAATCCTCTTGTCCATGGACAATGGCAATTTGCCATTTACAAATATGCATATCAAGAGCTGCGTTGGTTATCAATATCCACAGTGTTTCTATGTGCTCGTTATTTCACACAAACTCAAAGCTGAATGTTGTAAGAATGAAAGAATTGTGAATCTCAATAAATAAAGAAAAAAACCATCCCATTGTTACTTAACTTTTCTAGTTTCCTTTTGTTAATATTTAATAATTAACACCTTCCTATCTGTGCGCATATAGACGACAATAATAGGTTGAAAGGCCAATCTTATTAGGTTTAGTTATATGTATTTATACCTCAGGTAAGTAGCTTATGGTAAATTACTGTTAAATTTAGACCTTTAGCAACAAGGCTTGTAGGTAACATCTATGTGCTACATAACCTTATAACTATAACAACACAAGAGAAACGTGAGGTTCTTTCATAAGGAAATTAAAAGCTTTACTAGCAAACAGGTCAGTTTCCTGTTGAGTACTTATTTTGATTACAATTTGTGAGGTGCAATAACTGGAAATCATCAGTTATATAGGGTTGGAAGTTGGTTGTCCTGTTAGCTTTACTCCATCCAATGTCATATCATAGTACTTACCCCACCAAGTTCAAAGGCATTCATAATTAAAATCTGTAACTCGGTACTTTCTTCCGACCGAATAGATTAATTATGTGGCTAGCAATAAAAACCTCAACTTTAGTTGGGCTTATGTATAGTGTCTCACAGAAAACACATTACATGCTGCACAAACATTACATCCCTGTTAAGTATAAAATAAGTTTAGTATAGAACTAAACATTATAAATAACAAATAATTAACCATGTTGCAGAAATATCTTCCAATAAGTAATGAGTTTTATGAAGAGTTGTCTGATTAGTTTCTCCACACAGATATGGCTAACTTTAAATAGTACAGGTACCTTTAGGCAAATTGGTGTTTCAGGAAACTAGAATGCTTGGTATGGTACTCATTTGAGAAATTAAATGTCCACTTCATGCATGGCATAAGTAGGTATGTATCAGCAAAAGATTTTCAGGCAACACTGATATTGTTGCAATATTTTGTTGCAATATGTAGGTATACATGATCTAAATATGGCACAGTGGGCAATATTGTTAGTTAAATAACATACTGAAACACTTGTAGTTCCATAGATACCATGATATATATCAACACTTTTAATATTAGACATTAGTGATAAAGATAACAATGTCTTAATTCCACTCCAACACAGAACTTTCATGTAAGTTACCTTAACATTATTCTGAGTCGGTGACACTCTTTAAGTTGTGTGTGTGCATGTGTTACGGGGACATTAAATATTGTGTTTACCATGAATAGAAGTCAGTAGGTGACTGGTTTGTGTTGTCTGTCAGCTGCCTTTACAAATGTGTCCTTTGAAGATACATAAATATACTTTGGTAACCCGAAGATGGGTAATTAGGATAAACCCAGTCGTGTTCAGAACACAGACACGAGCCTCTTGTAATGACTCTTCAAAAAAGTGTGTTATCACGAACTATGATTTCCCAGTGGTGCCTATTTTATGTGTCGGGAATCTAACCATCATGACCCAACGGTTCTACCGGTGCCCATGACGCGAAAAGACCAGCACACATAGGCAGACCACGAGCCCTTTGTAACAACTCTTGCAAAGAGTTTTACCACGAACTATGCTAGTTCACAGTGGTACCTATTTTATGTGTCGGGAATCTAACCATCATGACCCACCGGTTCTACCGGTGCCCATGACGCGAAAAGACCAGCACACATAGGCAGACCACGAGCCCTTTGTAACGACTCTTACAAAGAGTGTTACCACGAACTATGTTAGTTCACAGTGGTACCTATTTTCTGTGTCGGGAATGTAACCACTAGGACCCAACGGGTAAAAACCCGTTGCCCCTGGCGCGGAACAGCCTATCACACATTATATAGGTAGTGCAAAAGTGCACACGTCCACGGGCTTCTCCACGTTCTGTTACGCTCTTCGACGCTCGTCGCTTGTAGCTCTGTAGGTCTTGCAGGGATCCATGGTCATCTCTCTTTATTGGAAAACATTGATGATAGGTAGCACTTAACCTAAAAGCTAAAACATAAGAAAAACATACGGCGTTGCGTTGTTGCAACATAAAACATACACATAATATGTGCTTATTATACTTCTATTGGACTCTGTTTTGGTTTTTAACAACTGAAAACCACTAAAATATAGTTTTTTAAGAAAATTAGTTTTAAGGGCGGCATGACGCCTGTGACATAAGAAACGAATGACAGACATAGACAAGGAGCGGTAAACAGTAAGTGTAAGCTCAGAATACGATTCCTTTTTTATTTTTACTGAGTTAAACTTATGTGACGCCTGAGTGACTAGGAGGCCTACTACAAGTAAGAAATAAATTAATTCATTAATTTATAGGTACTTCTCTATTATTGAGGGCGAGGCGATCGGGAAGAATAATTATGATTTATTTAAACATTTTTTTTTAATTTGAAATAGGTTTGCGCTTGATTACAACTTCCCGGCCCGATTCTCGCGCTTTCGACATTTATCTCAAATAGACATTTGTCGAACAAAAATGGTGATATATTTTGTTTTTCAATGACATCCGCCATTTTTTTAGACATTTGTCTATTACAGATAAATGTCTAAAGTACGAGACCCAGATGTTGAGCAATGAAGTAATTAACGATGGAACGCGCCATTCTCGTATACCGATTCACTCGTGATCACAATGATTTTCGGTGTGAAGGTGGTAGTGGAATAAGCCTCCATACGGTTAGAAACCATAAAGAAGCAACAATTCCGACCATTTTTTAATATAAACCAAGTAGTCTTGATTCAACATATCCAGATACGGGATCTCGTGTCTTGGAGATTCATAAAATTCATTATTCTATTTTTGTTGTTCGATTTATGTATTATAAAGAGAAATGATTTCATTTTTTGTTACGATTTACATCAAATACTACTGAGTCGATTTTAAGATTTCAGATATTGTATAAAAAAATAGGGATTCGTATGATTACATAAACAATCTAACCCAAAGTATGAAAAAAATACTGAAAAAGTCATTAGGTTCTTTATAATTTGCGCACTAAAATAGTAGTAATTGCTAGCAACCATAGCTCGAATACGGTTCACGTTATTCAACCCTTGTTTTTGACCATCTTAGAAGAGGTGATAATTTGCATTGCACCGTGCGTCGCGTCGTCGACAAAGGTGCCCGGTAGACGTAACACTTTAATCCATTTTAATCCTAGCAATCTGTAACAATTTCTTAAAAATAATGATTGTAAGTGAAGTAATTGTTGCCGTAATTATTTTGCCGGAATACCATGTTCTTACTCAATAATCTACGCCTACTTTGAGTTGTTTGATAAAACTAAAATTAGTGTAATCTTCTAGATATTATGCATTAAGATCTTAATGTAAACAATTCTCAGTCAACGTTAATAGATAAATCCATCTTCATCTCGATGTAAACCTCTTTGCTGAGTTCTTCAATCTTCCAGTACTTTGTTTTACAGCTTTACCAACAAGTTTATAGGGCAAACAGCAATACTAAGTTACGATTCTTAGAAGGCGGTGTTAAAAGTTTTTACAACTTAATCACTTCAAGTTAAATTTATTACGAAACCATAAAAACGCAATCCTCCTTGAACTCAGTTTGCTTCGTTTAATTTAAGTGCTTTTAAATATCGTAAAACGACTGACGATGTGGCTGAAAAGATAGGCTAAGGTTTTATGTCGCGACAATATAAATGGAGGATGCAAATGGGATAATGCTAAAGGAAAATGTTTGGAAGAATGCGAAGGCACTTAGGATTTATTTAGAGCTGCTGTACATTAAGCGACGCGAGGGCGACAATGTGTTTTCTGTATAAAAGCAATGTCGACGCGCTGTTCATGCAGAGTGAGAACAGCGGTGACACACCGACCCCTGAGTGCACTCTTTTATTGACACACCCGTTTGCTTCTGCCGAATCGACAGCGACAGCTTAATAACTTTGAAGTAAAACATAGTGAAAAATAGATTGTTACATTGTTTATGTTTTCATACGAATCCCTATTTTTTAAACACATTAAAACATAGTAAGGAAACAGTTCGACAATCTTTGTCGTGTCAGTGTCGTGTACGATGTTACACAATTCAAGCAACCTGAGCGACTCGACTCCGGTGCGGCGACAAATTGCGGGTCTGATCGAGATGCCGAGAAGTATATAGGTACTGTCAGCGAAATCGGACCTCACCACACTTATCCAGATATATTATACGCATTCGTTCAGTTGCTCATACAAAATTGGTATTTCGCATGGATAAAAGCTAAACTAAGCTGAACAATACTTGCTATCATCAGTCGTCCGGTGCCATCACAATTATCATTATCTGCCTGGGGACGCCCACTGCTGAACATAGGACTCCCCTTTAGAACTCCACAGTGATTGGTTGCCGGCCGTGAGAATGTCAGTAGTTCACCTCGAAGCGTTTGCGTGGTCTCTACTTGAGAAACTTTATTTTCGGTCGGCAGTCGGCCTGGCGCCATACTTTTTGAATGCTTATAACTATAATAATTTTAATAAATTCATGGTGGCGATAAAAACGTTCGTTGTATTTGTTAAACGAAGTGGGAAATAAAGAAATAAAACAGTTGTACTTGGCACGTCCAATTTAAAATTGTTATTTAATTTATACTTAAATCGAAATGACAGTTAATTACATTTTCTTATACGTGACTTACATATCAATAATATTTCACATTATTTTATTTACATTTAACATTATTGTACTCAATTGGTATACTTTTTATTAATATTTATATCAACTGTGATCATTAAAGTTTAAGGTTTGAGTGTTTTAGCTGTAGATATGAATGATGAACACTAGCATTGTAGTAGGCATTATTAAAACTAGGTAAATAGAAGCTATTTTATTAGGGCTGTTTAAAATATATGACCTCACTTTAGTGTAGGTACTAACAATAACCCAAAACCTTGCGATCTATTTCGAAAAAATAATTACACAAAAAAATTACATACACAGAAAATACATAAAAATGAAGATCCTGACAAATACAGAATCTCCTCCTCCTTTTTATAAAGTTAATTACTATTGATAATTCAATTTAAAGTAATCCGACATTTACAGCGGACATAATCAGTGCAAGCAAAACCTGGACTACCTAAGTCTATAAGTTAGAGCTCGCAGTCATCATGAAGACGATTTTTATTTTGCTAGTTTGTTACATAAGTATTTCATAGCCAAAATGCTTAAGTATGTATACCTAATAATAATTTGAGAAAAAAAAACGATTTTAATTATTTAGAGGATGATTAAGAAATTAACGTTTTTTTAATAACAAAAGATTTTGAAAATTCCGCTTATGTATGACAGAGATATGCCCAAACAAATGTGAGGAAGTGAAAAAACATCAACAGTAGTTTTCAAGTAAATAAAGTTAAAAACTTATTTGTTAGATTACAACTATTTTTTTGTTTTTCTTTAAGTTGGTATATATAACACAACTTCCAAGTTAGGTCTAAGTTATGCTTGAGCTTTACTATCTAGAGGATACTTCCACAAACTTTGGGTAAAGCTGTTAAGGAGCTTAAATTATATTTAACTGTGTTGCTCTGTAGTTTTATGAAGATAAAATATCCTACTTTAATTTACTTAGAACAAATTAAGCTATTTATTTAGCTTAAGTAAGGCCTAAGTAATGAAACAAAACCTGTCATCAAATTGAAAATAATGTTTACACGTTTTATGAAACATTTAAAATTGTTATCTTTCTTTGAAAGGAGTATAATTTAGTGCGGAACAGCACACAAATATTAATTGTAAAATAATTAATGAATAGAGGACACGCTGAGTTAAGAATAAATAATAATCACTAAAATTAAATGAAAAATTAATGTACCCGCAGTAACAAAGGTCAGATTTGTTTAAACAAGGCATCAGTTGACGACCATTCTGATGATAATCATACAAGAAGATTCAAATGACTGTCATAATTTGATTTTTATATTATAAACTTACAATGCATATAATGTTAAAATTGCTGCTATAAGTAAATTTGATGGTGGCAACAAAAAGACAAAAGAGAGCTGTTTATCATTTTAACAAATCAAATCATTAGTTGGTGAGTACCGACTTATGATTTGATTTTTACATTATGAACTTAAAATGCATAAAATGTAAAATTGCTGCCTTTTACGTTATAAACTTAAAATGATCATATTGTGAAAATGTTGCTAGGACAACAACTTCATAATGTGAACGAATTACTCAAAATTTGAATTTTAACTTTTACTACTGTTAATTTAATTTCCTGATTTTTTCTCATGTTACTTGGTAAAGAATGTGTACGAAAGTTTGAAATCTCTTAAGATTGGTATTCTTCCCAAAATCTCTGTATAACGTTAAATAATACGAATTTAGCAGACCAACTCTAACCCAATTAGACTGTACTCGGCTTGAATGTGTCACGTGTTTAACGATGCTAATGTATCGCAGAGAATACCTTTCACCCTGAATGACTTTTACCCCACCTTGCTTTTGTTAACGCCCCTTTGCTATTGTGCGCATTTCCTTATCTCTCTGCCTTGTCACAGTATATTTTAAGCAGTATTGTAATATCAGCAGTGTCCTTGAAACACTACGTCCGTCATATGCAGAGTTAGTTTATTAAAAAGTTTTTAACATAAATAACTTTAACTTTACATTCAGACATCGCACAGCTCCACCATACATTATCTAACCTACGGCAATGAGACGTACAATGCAGATAGTCCATTACACCAAAAACTATTTAAAATAATTAATATGCCTTGAAACGATCTATAGCAGACTTAATAAATTTGGTTTTCTAGTATTGTGTACTACTAGAAAACCAAAATTTATCAAGTCTGTACACATTATGTAACTTACTATAGTTTACTTGTGTTTTAAAAAATGCTGTGTTGTGTCGCATTACGTTTTGTTCTGCGTGAAGACGGAATACTGCTTCACTTATACTGTGACCTTGTTATATAACAATATATTTCTACCTAAGAACCCAATTTCAAGTAGGCTTTATTTGCGCGTATGGGTTTGAGGCATTTTGCAATCTACGCTCGGAAGTACTTATCCTTTAGAGTAATATCATCATTGCTATAATATGCAAACCCGTAATTTTAATATTCTTAACTTTGAATATTTGTTTTTGAAGACGGTTTTATTTTATGTTTATTTGTAAAAGTTATATATTTAACTACGATTTATAATTGTAACTTAAACTCGGTTCTGGATTATATGAAAGATACAGACAAAGGTATTTGCTGACTAAAATTTCAAAAACTTATATGAAGATACATTTTATTTTGTAAGAGCTTCGTTATGAAATAAAGGTTGTGAATGTTAATATTTACAGTTTTTAATAAAAAAAATAAAATCATGCCTATCATCGTATGGATTCCAAAAGTGGAATGAAGTAAATTACCAGAAGTATCATGTTTATTTCTTCTCACTTAACCAGCTCTCATTCTTAGTACATCATGAAAATCGTAGTTATAGCTTGAAAATTAAAATTGTGCCCACTGAACGGTAATAGGCTCGTTATCACGTATGGGCCCGAAACATATCCGGCAAAAAACGAGTGAAGTTCACCCATTCCTACACTTTGGGTAATACAGGCCTGAGCGCTTAGAAATAAACAAAAATATTTAATTAATTAATAATTATTTACTTACAACTTGTGTTAATCTTATTCATATCTACAGCCAAAACCTTGGATACCACAAATACCAAAAATTACAACAATGAAAAAACAAATGACATACAATGTTATCCAAATTCTTCTTGGTTGACAATAAGTAGTATTAATGAAAGTACTATTGTGAATTGTATTAGAATATTTGCTTGCTGTAATGTTGCAGAATTGTTGCCGTGTTGCATCGCTGCTGGGGTCTCGCCTGTGGACAAACGGTAAGTTTAATGTGAAGTTCTCGTGAATTTGACGGGCCGGTGGCGTGGTCGGTAAGATGCTTGCTTTTCACGCCGCAGGTCGTGGGTTCGATTTACACCCGAGACAAAAATTTGTTTAAATATGTCTGTTTGTCTTGTGTCTGAAAGTATCTATATTTAAGTATATATTTACAAAATAAAAGTATTTTAAGTAGTATATTACCAGTTATCTGGTTTCCATAGTACAAGCTCTGCTTAGTTTGGGATCAAATGACCGTGAATGTTCATGTCCAACTATATCATTATTATTATTATTTATTTGGATGGAAACCTATTAATAATTACCAAAACGATTCTGCATGAATCAAATTGATGATAATGATAAGGCAGCGATAGTGCAGCGGTATCGGCGCCTTGATACACACACATCTTTGGGTAAAATGTTGCTCAACATCGGTCAAAGAAAACATTTGAAATCAGCATGTCTAACAACTACAACCAATTCGCAATTGACCTGTATAGATTAAGGTTTAAACTTTCATAACTCGTAAAAGAGTTGAAAAAAGACCCGAGCCCATCAGTGGGACACTAAAAAGAGTTGAAGTAAATTTTATAAAAACAAGTTTTTGACTTTAATTAGCCAAGGGATTCTTGTCCCGTGTCATTAGGGCGAGTCCAATAAAGGGCGAAACCAAACCTTGGTTTAATCGTAGATTTTACTTCTAGGCATAAACGTATAGCATACCTTGAAAACATTGGGTAAATAATCTTAGTCACTGTTTCATATTGGAAACCTTTTCCATTTTGCTCCTTGAATTGAATCATAGAAGATAAACTAGTTGATTTCATCAAAATATTGTTAAGTAGTTATTAAAAAGTTTGACTGGAGCGACATGAAAAATATTCTTTCAATAAAACTGTGTTTCGAAGAGCGCCTTCATAAACTTCGACATAGTATTTGAACTTTTGCTACACAGTCATAAAAGTTCATTTAAAACTTATATCAAGTTTGTATGTCACGTCTCTTAAACTTACTTCTTCTAACTGAATTAAAGATTATATCTCTTTAGAGATTCAAGAATAAATTACTATTAAATGTTAGCAAAAATATTTTTTTTTCGTTATATTACTCATATTAACTGCAGAAGAAATAACAGACTGGCCAAAAACTTCTTGAATGGAGACCATAAACTAAAAAAAATGACAATCTGTGTGAAAGGACTGGCAGAACATGAATGAGAGTAGCTGGGAATGTTGCTCAGTGATAATTTTTAAAAGAACCTGCTGTCTGGCTGTGTACTAAAATAATAATAATATCGTGGGACATTAACACACAGCCATCTGATAACAAACTAAGCAGAGCTTGTACTATGGAAATCATATAACTGATAATACTCTACATATAATACTTTTCATTCGCCAATAGATACTTAAATATAGATAATTACACCCATACTCAAGACAAACAGACATGTTCATCGCACTAATGTCTAACTTAGATAAAATATACGCTAATAATGATGATGACAACGAATCATTTAGTCTGTGCCCACAACGAGAGATCAAAAATCTCGGCATGTATTTGGTAACGTGACTAATGTTGTGCCTGGTGATTTGAATATGAGCTGATTATGATGTAAAACTTGTTATATTCCGATAATAATTCGCCAAATAATACATAGTAATGATATAGATTGAAAAGCAAAACTTATTGATAATCAGTCATTAATTGAAGATATAGATGGATAAAAATATATTGCTAACTAACTTTCAATGAGTTCATTATTAAAACTGATTTAAATAATGGGCGACGGCGTGAGTTTTATTAAGTTCAAATGCAGATTTTTCTATTCTCTCAAGAAAAGTAATTTTGTAAATTAATTCCAATTGAAATTACTTTAAGTGTTCTTATAATATATTAGTAGATATTAAGTTCATAATGAAAAAGACAAAATAATGGGTAGTAAGATTTATATTTGGTTTAAAATTGTTTTAATTTAAACTTTTCTTACATTTGGGTCTGGTTGCCTTATTCTGTACCACGGTAAAATAATAGGTATATTCAAATTATACTCAGTCTTTCTTCATACAATTTAGTAACGTAAAGATAACATCAAACGTCGGTCTTAATTTGAAAAACCTATTGTACAAAAACATTCTGCTTATCTATATCAAAATATTAGCAGAATACACGAATAATTCATAATTTAATATTCCATCATTTAGTTTGTCTGTTCAATTATACTCATTAGCCTTTGTCTCAGTCTTCTAAATTAGAAAGGGCTTGTATTAAAGCCAGATTTTATTAAACAAATTTTCTAATTTTCCCGTTTGCCCCAAATATTTTCTTAAGTTAGGCACATTCAAGATTACGGTTTATTGAATCAAATTCTCAACGGATAATTTTTTTCTCTTGGGTTATGTAAAATTTTACTTACTGCTATTTTCAAGGAAAACAATAAAGTGAATCGTTTGAATACCTTAAATTTCTTGGATGTTGGGTAAAACGAAACGAGAGATGTTTTGGACGTTTAAATTGAAATTGGCTTTACAAGGAAACATTTCGGAATTATAAATATTAAAAGTAAATCGAGATTAACAAAAAAAATATTATTTTTAAATACCTAGCTATTTCCTTGCCATTATTAGTTACGTAATTCCAAGTCAGGTAATTACAGTTAGATGCCCAGGTCCAGCGAGAAAACATCGTAGCAGTTCAGACCAGGTTAGAACCAAACCCAGATCAAAACCTAGGGACAAACTGGATCAATTCTTGGTAAGTTATATGGAAGAGGTTCAAGACAGTACTGTTTAAAAGTTGTTGGGAAGATCTTGTTTTGAAATGGTATGCAGGGTTTTTAATGATAATAATCACTTAAAATTTGTAATACATTGCAAATGGCTGTTTTATGAGTTTTAAGAATTTCATAATATCAAAAAACACTGGATGTGTTATATACCTTAATAACTACCCACGAATAATCTTCCACTTACGATTGTCCGCAAGGAAAAATTCTTTCTTTTCCCCTAAACTTCTTGGAGTCTCTCGACCCAGTGGTTTAGGCTATGCGTTGATATGCCTGTCAGTCAGTCAGACAGTTTCTTTTTCTATTAAGTATTTATAAAGATTTCATTAAAAGCCAAAAATATCATGACTACCCAGTAATTTACATTATTTCAACAAATTGTAATGTGTTTTTCTTATTCCATTGTCAATAGACGCAAAATAAAATAAAAAGGATTTAACATTCTTCAGAATTATTTTACCTTTAAACCTGTTACGCTAATGCCTTCTTGAGTCAATCCCTGCTTACTTCACGTTGCAGAAAATTGGATCGAGCTCTACCATTTCTAACAAGTTTCAATTCAGTTTGATTATTTTCTATACATTTGTGGGAAGGATAATCTTCTACAGGTGGAATGATAGAGATTCTTTTGCATTGTTACTAGCATCTTGCAACACTTTCCAATAGCTCACAATTTTGTTGAGTATAATTCTACTGACTTTTTGCAGTTTTTTTTTCTGTATCAGCGACGTAATTACTAAATGTACAAAAAACAAAATTATACTTTAAATTAATTAATAATAGTAATACAGTATGTTCTAAAAAGAGTAGAGAGATTCAGAATATTCTAAGACCATTGTTTTTTAAGATTTTGAAGGCGTATGTTTGTCGAATTTCACTATAGTAAGAACTAATAGTAGTTTATCTAAAAATAATCATAATAATAATAATCATAATCATAATCATTTATTACTTTGCAAATATGGGTAGGTACATTTATAAAGTTGTTATAATAATTAAAGATTTGTGGTTCTCCATATTTTGCCGTCCATGGCATGCAAATTATAAAAGTTATTAAAAAAATTACAACATAATTATACGAGGAAAAAAAAAAAATAATATTATAAATTATACATTTTAAAAATATGTCCAATTATAAATATGATATGTCAATTATTCAGTACGGTCAATATAATTAAATTCAATTATTATAAGTTTATCCAATAATAATACCACGGATTACAGTTTATCAATTAAATAATCATTTACCTTATAATATGTTTTTTCTACTAACAATTCAAATAATCGTTTTTTAAACAACTTCTTGTTTGTGATGTCTAGCATGGATTTAGGTAGTTTATTGTATATAGATGGCGCCATGCCTAAAAAGTTTTTACTATAAATAGATTTTTTATGTGGTTTGTGTCTAATTTTATGGTTATGTCGTGTACTATTTAAGTTTTCAAATAAATGTAAATTATCTCTTGTAAATATGACGACTTCGTAAATATAAAGGGAAGGAAGTGTTAAAATCCGAAGACTTTTGAAGTGAGGTACGCAACTGTCAGTGTTACGAATGCCGCATAATGCTCTTACACATCTCTTTTGTGCTCTGAAAGCTGTTTCTACGTTCGTGGAATTGCCCCAGTATATTATGCCGTACCTTAATGTAGCTGTGACATACGCGTGATACGCTGTAAGTACAGTAGGCCGATTTACTATTTTCGATAAATTATATAGGGCATAAGAATATTTGCTAAGTTTCTTACACACAATTTCAATTTGAGATTTCCATGTCATGTCTCTATCGAGTGTAAGACCTAAGAACTTGGCTGAATTTGTTTCTTCTATTATTTTGTCAGCGTATCGTACAATTGGTTTAACGTGGTTTGTTCTTTGTTCAAATGTCATAATCTTAGTTTTGTCAAAATTGATTTTTAAATTATTTGCAATTAGCCAATCAATAATTATTCTAAAACAATCGTTTATTTCTCTTTCGAACGTCAATTTATTTTGTGCACTGAAAATAACTGTGCTGTCGTCTGCAAATAAAACCATGGGGTGATTCGTTATTTTAGGCATATCATTAATATATATCAGGAATAATAGCGGGCCCAAAATGCTTCCTTGAGGCACACCGTACACTGTTAATCTTTGATTAGATACATAGGTTTCTTCCAGTTTTGAGCTAAGGCAAACTTTATTGATATGTGTAACTTGTGTTCGGTTAGATAAGTAAGATTCAAGAAGTTTGTAAGCGTTACCCCTGATTCCATATCTTTCTAGCTTGTTAAGCAGTTTAGACCTGTCAACGAAATCGAAAGCCTTGCTCATATCCATAAATAATACTGCTATGGGATTACTAGCATCTATATTACCTATAATATTCTCATATAGTTTATAAATTGCCATATTAATATTTTTATTCTTTCGAAAGCCATATTGTTCATCTGCGAGTATTTTGTTCTTTTCAAGAAACGAGTACATTTGCCCATATATTACCTTTTCTAATATTTTTGAAAATATTGGAATTAGGGCAATTGGTCTGTAGTGACCAATATTTTCCCTGTCTCCTTGTTTAAACAACGGTTTAATAACTGATTGTTTTAATACTTCGGGAAATACACCTGATTCTAGGCACATGTTGATAATATGACTTAAAACCGGTGCTATCATGACGGATACTGATTTAATTATGTTAGTAGTAATGTCATCATAACCTGAACTATTTGTATTATTAAGATTATTAATTATTTTAGTAATGTCATTTGGAATTGTAGGTGTCAAAAATAGCGAGTCACGATTGATTTTAATATTTAGATAATTATTTGTAGTGGCATTATTGTCTACGTGATTAATTTCGTCAACAAAATAGTTATTAAAAGATTGTGCTATTAGTTTCGGATCTGTTATTGCTATATTATTAACTTTAATAACAGGTATACCTTCTGTCGGTCTATTAGTTTTATTTTTATTTATTATTTGCCAGGTTGCTTTATTTTTGTTTTTTGCTCTAATTATAAAATTGTTATTTTGCGCCTTTTGCGTTAAACAAATAATAGATTTTAACCGTTTTGTGTAAATTTTGTAGCGTTGCTTGTTTTCTAAATTAGATGTTTTGCGGAATTGCCATAACATTTGTCTCTTACGTTGACAACATAGTTTTATACCCCTACTCAACCATGTTAATTTTTTCACTGCGCGAATCTTTATTTTTCTCATAGGAAAACATAGATCGTAGAACAGTTTAAAAGTACTGTGAAATTCATTAAAAGCATCGTTTGGGTGTTCATGTTTGTATACGTCGGATAATGTTAAATTCTGTATGCATTCTTTAAATTTTTTTACGTTTTCATGACAGTAATCTCGTTTATATATGAACCAGTAAGGTAGTATGCATGTTTGTTTAACGGGGCATTGTATCATTTGGGCAGTATGATCTGATAAATCTAGTTCGGCAATTTCACATTTGCTTCCTTTGATGTTATGAATAATATTATCAATGCAGGTTCCACTACATATCCGAGTCGGTTTGCGTACTCCCAGTGTAAGATTGTAGCTGCTTAAAATATTTTTAAAGTGTTGTGAGCTGTTATTTATTTTCAATATATCTATGTTGAAATCTTCACATAAAATTATTTTCTTTTTACGTACTAAGCAAATTTCATGTAGCATGTTATCTAGTTTGTTATAAAACTCGCCTAACATGTCCTTATTAGATCGTGGGGGCCTGTATACACAAACTACTATAATAGGATGTGTTATAAGCTCAACGGCGCAACATTCGATTATATTCGGGTTGGACCATTTTTCCAAATCTACTTTTTTACCCTTTAGAGGTTTTTTCATAAGTATGCAGCACCCTCCATTCCTATTGTCACGTGCATAGTAGGTATATAATGTATAGTTTAGAAAATTAATATGTGTATCATCACCTTTCTTCATATTAGTTTCAGTTATGCAAATTATATCTATAGCTTTGTTTTGCTCTATGAAATTATTTAGATGAATACTTAATATCTCGGATTTATTGATGAGCCCATTTATATTTTGATGAAGGACACGAATATGTTTATACACGAAAAAGATTTCTACTAGTAGCTTCGGAGTTAATTTTAGTTTCATGTAATGGGGATTTCTTGCTGTTCGTACTTGGTTTAAAGTAATCTAATATCTTTTTTTGACATGTGCGATTATTTTCAGAAATCAATTTATTAATTTTATTTTTGCTATTACGATGTAGTTCTTTACGTTCAAAAAGTTTGCTTTTATATTCTAGGTAATCAAATTCTTTATTCAGTTTATACGTTAATTGCTTTATAAAATAATTTTTATTTTGGTTAGGATGCGTGCTTGTGTAATTGTGAAAGTTAAATGAATTGTTCATAGATATAAACTTACAATTATGATAGTTTTGAGCTATTAATTTCATGCTTTGATTTAACATACGCTCATTTAAATATTGATTATTCTGTACATCGATTAAGAAAACTTGTTGGCATATTTCAAACTTATTCAGTAATAGACATAATTGCTGATGGAAATGCGAAGGATTTTTTTCATTCGTGCCTACAGAAATAATGATAATATCCTGTTTATTCAGTGAGTTGGACCAATTTGAACCACATAAGAAGTGCGAGCACCTAGCACCAGGTTTAATCATAGCGGATACAGAATAGTCGTTTTGTCTACTTTTGATAATAGATAACGATAGTCCTCGAACTTGTTCATCTCCCACGATCATGATTCTCGTTTTCTTTGGTAAGTTTTCTTGTTTTGCGTTGCATTGTTCTATTGTTGATGGAGGAGGTGGATGTGGAAGTGTTTCTGATGGAACTGTTGATGGTAGTTGTGGTGATCGTATCAGCTGCGCCGGTTGTTTTGGTGGTGACGGCGGCAGGTACGGTGGCGACGGTGGCAGAGGTAGCGACGAGCGAGTTGGCGACGATCGTGGCGATGAGAAATCTGTTATTTCAAAGTCTAATGTTTTCCTGCATTTCTTTTTGTCCCTTTTTGTAGAACTCTTAACCTTGTGAGGAGTGCTTGTGCAGATTGTTTTTAGGTAGGTAATTTGTTTTTGTTGTTCTAGGGTAACTTTATTTAATGAGCTATTTTGCTGTAGTAATTCATTAATTTCATGATGGGCACTGTTTAATTGATTTGTTAGAAATTCTATTTGTTGTTTTAGTTCCCTCGTATATTCATTAGCATACGTATTTAAGTTGTGTTCTGGTAAGCTGTCAGCTATAGACATGTCTGATAACGTCGAATTTGTCAAACATAGATTCTCTAATTCCTCGCAGGACGCTGACTTTATGTTTTTCCGTCTTAGAGTAATGTTATCCATATCTATTTATTTGTGAGCAAATCAAAAAGACCATCGGACTGAGAGAGGTTTCGATCCCTCGCCAATTGAGCACCTCCACACTAATAGATGTAGTGTTCGACTTAGCTAAAGTGTATCTGCTTATGAATGCGAAAAAATTGATCTGTTTTGAATCAGACTGTTTTATCAACTGTAGCGTATTTTGCCCACTGTTGCATAGATGGCGCTTAATACAATAAAGGTATGTCGGTACTGCAGTAGGTAGTGTCAGGTCACAGCACGCCTGGTAAAGCTTTCGAAAAAAAAAATGACCGTACGATATGTCAATGCAAAGCTAAAAAGTGACAGTTACGCCCCTCCCTCTTCCTTCTTCACCCCCGCTAGAGCAATCCTCTAAGCAATCACTCTCATGTCACTATTAGATAGCTATCAGGGGGTGGCGCGCCTGAAACCATAGAGTATCTACTATTTACGTACTTTCTCACTATTGCAGGGTACATTTAAATAGTTTGTGGTAGGTAAAGCCGTTCCCTATTCCCAAAGTGTAAAAATCCGACTACCCCATTTAATTACTAAACTATGCATGACTGCCATTACTGTTTGTGTCATAGATTTGGGATACCTATTGTTATGGTTTGTGTTGTGTTGAAGTATTTGCGTTGATTAATTTCTGTACATTATTATCAACCCATTTAATAATATTGTGATACAACAAGAAGAAATAACTCTGTGTTCTCAAATGTGTATTCTAGCAACAGGACGCTACATAACATTGATTTCTATTGAGTGTTGAATAGTATTCAGCCTCTTTAGTGGTCAAAAGTTTTCTGCTACTGAAAAACTAAGTTGGTTACCATGGTGCTGTTATTCGATTCTCTCTATTGCTGTCATTTAAATAAAAATTGTCTTAAATTATAAATTGTGCAAATAAAACTAAAGTAATTTTGATAGTGATATTATTTTGTTAGTCTCTTACAGTTCTGCTAAAATTATACACGTTAATAATTTCATGTGAGAAAAGAAAATCGTTATCAAATTGTACGACATCAGCGTTCCTTTCAGAAAAAATTTACTGTGAAGAACCTTGATTAGTGAAATTAATAAGACTGCATCAATTGATAATAGGGTATAATGCGAATGTAAAAATAAATTAAAAGAAACTCAGTAAATAATCCTTTGTTGTTTTTTTTATTCCTTCCAGTAAATAAGGCTATGGTAAAAAAACTAAATTTTTTAATTTCAATGCTGGTAACACTATTGTGGGCGCAGCTAATATTTTATTTTTTACCGGCAACATTGTACCGACTTAATTTAGGCTCATTAGACAAAAGTAGCAAGAGCCCAAATCCTTGATTAAAAAAATTACTTGTCAATTTCTAACTTTGCAACGGTACATGAACGGCAAATGAAACATGACCGTCTGAACCGCTAGGTTCTCTTAGTAGTCTGTGGGTCACAGATTTGAATTTTCTAACGAGCTAAACACTCGACGTCAAATTAAATTAAAAAATAATGATAAAATGATATTTAAATTACTTAGTTTGTCACTTTAAACGGAGATATATCATTATCCATTAATTGTTTCACTGTTTGTAGTGTCTTCTCACTTTTGTTAACATAATATCACTGTGTTGTTGTTTTTGTTTACTTTTGCTGTAACTTAGTTTTATTACAAAATTTTGTTTTGATAACACTTGCACTGCATATTCGAGTTTCAAATTGTACTATACAGACTTATTTAGTGTGAATTTTGGTTTTAGAGTATTTTAAAGATAATAATTGGTACGGAGTAGTTCTTTACGGAACAGCTGACAGCTGCCAAAAAAATAAGTAGTTTCTCATAGTTTTACTATATTTGCATTTGAAATAAGTTTTATGTTAAGTTTTTTGTTACATTATTAATCGTTTCAATACCCAAACATCGTGGTTTGCTATCGAAAGTATTTTCGATTCAAATCAAATTAACTTTCTTTTCTAGTTCAATGTAGATTTATTTTTGTGGAGTTTTTGTGTTTTGATGTTTTAGACAGCTTAAAAGAAATCAAACATCTCTTTCACGACACAAAATTTCATTGAAACTCAAAAGTAATGATTTCTTTGAAGATCGTTACAAAAGTAGATGAAATAACTTACTTTGTACAACATGTACTGTGACTGAAGCAGCTTTTGCATTGGCAGGTACGCAGGTATAATTTCCAGCGTGACGAGGCTCGGCTTTACCAATCACCAACTCACTAGTTTGTCTGCCGTTGTGAACACTAACGCCATCTGTGAATAAAAACTTGCCTTAAAACCTTAATTTTGCTTTAACACTTTAAAAGCAACTAACCGAATTTGTCACGACGCAGTGGATTCCTGGAGACGGTCGTCGTTTCCGAGGAAGACCACAAAAACGATGGTGCGATGATTTAAGCTCGTTTGTCGCGACTTGGACGGAAGAAGCTAGCAATAGGGACAGTTGGAAGGCTATGGGGGAGGCTTTTGCCCAGCAATGGGACACAACAAGCTTATTAAGATAAAAAACGAATTTGTCATGATAAAATGAAGATTAGTTATTTTTATAGAAAAACGAATTGGCATTTAACTTTCAACCTACGTAATACTTATCAAAACAAAACGCATTGTTATGGAAAATATGTTAAGTTTTTTTTCTGTTAGGGAAGAAATAATTAAGATTTCTCTTTATCTTCAAACAAAAAAAGACATTCAAATAATCATTTTAAATGCCATAACACAGAACAAAGACAAACAATCCATTTTCCAGATAAACAAACAACCTTTATCAAAAGGGAACAAATAGACCAAAATATCTCAAGATGCGTTCCACATAAATTATTTATTCCGTAGAAAAGTACTCCTCAAATTGAAATAGAAGTGAAATAAGAAGACTTTGTTCTTTCATTCCAAGATTTCCTTTTAAATTAGGTCACTGGCTTTTGTTTACATTTGTAGAAAAACTCTGGAGAATTCTTTAGCACTTACAATAGACTGCGGTTATTGGAGAAAGGAAATGCATTTTGTAATCAAATGGATACTAGTTGTAAGTTAGGCGAAATTTTAAGAAAGCGAAATCCAAGCATCAGAACTTCGTATTCCAATTTTCTGAAAGTTATGCGAGCTATTTTAATAAATTGGATAGACATGTTCAATGAAGAGGAAAAAGTATTAAGAGGGGAAAATCAGCTAGCTCGGCTAAATGGAATACCGTCTCATAATATTACTTTGAAGATATTGCTTAAATAGTTGCAAACTATTAAACTAAATGTAGCTCCTACAAAGTCTATTATAAGAAACTAAATACGGCAAACTGGGTATTATTTTTTTATTTCAAACCACTTCTGTATTAAGGTAAATAGATTACCAATTAGGTATTCAAATTGGTCGACCTATTTTCAATTTTAAGCGACTAACGAACGGGAATTGGCGTTTATGTAACAAGACTAGTTATACTTTGTACCAATTTTTCTTTTAATCTCTGTATCGAGATAAATAAACAAACCTATAAAAATGAATAAAAATTAAAATATTGGGATTAACGACACTAACAAGATGTAATTAACATTTAAATTTAAAAAGAATGAGAAAACTTATATCACTAAAATAGATTCCATGCTTACTAAGCAAATATGTTAATTCTGCAGTTTTATGGAGTGTCCTTAACTCTAATAAACAAAAACTATTAAATTAAAATGTATCCTCAACGGAGAAATAAGCACTATAAAATTTTCTTTTCTTTAATCGTGTCTACCTGACTAACGAAGTACAATACTCAAAGGATTACTGAAGCTTAAAGCTCCGTAACAAGACTTTGTGCAAAATGCTCCTTGAAAATATTTGCAATTAGTCTACCAATTGCAATTTGCAAGAAAATATTTTCTTGTTTTGTTAATATAACTACAGTAAAGTTGAGTACACTCACATCTAAGTCTAATTTTATGAAATTTTTGTTTATTAGGTATTTACGACTGTGTAATTTTATGAATATATAGCGGGGTGCTACATTTGGGATTGCGTTTGTATTTCTATCAGAAATATCGTATTCCCTAATGGAATCTACTGATTTTTAGGTGGCTTCTTTATTTAAAATCTGATGTGAGTGAAATTATGGAAATAATAAGGCTAAATTATAATTTATAAAGGCAATTTAGGGGTTAAAATATCAGCTCATTTCTAACTCGATAAAAGTCTCTCATTATATTAAATCATCATCATTCCCCTTGCCTTTTTCCTATTTCTATTGGGGTCGGCTCCAAGTCTAACCTGATGCGGCTAGCTACCAGAACTATACGAGCGACTGCCATCAGACCTCGAAACCCGTAGGGAACCAGTAGCCGAGATGGTTAGACCAGATGTCAGATTATATTGGCTTCTGACTACATGTAACGATTGTCATATATGTGTTAAATGACAACCGGGACCGACTGCTTAACGTGCTCTCCGAGGCACGGAGGGTAGTCCCTCAACGAACCAGACACCGAAACAAATATTTGTTGTTCACAAATATTGTCCGGGGCGGGAATCGAACCCACGACCTCCCGGGCACAGTATAGCCCAATCGGACGGCTTACACCGCTCGACTACCGAGGTCGTCTCTCTCATTATATTAAATATTTCTTTTAAATATTTCCTTAATGATACACATAATATTAAATACACAAAATATGCGTATTGAATAAACGGTGCAGTCATAAAATTGATTTATATCAAGTACAGAGTACATTTCGTAGTGTATATCGATGATATGATAATTATTTTAAGTCACAAATTAT
Organism: Meganola albula; assembly: GCA_936450015.1. NCBI lineage: Eukaryota > Metazoa > Arthropoda > Insecta > Lepidoptera > Nolidae > Meganola > Meganola albula. Next base: position 6,060,307 of record OW388166.1, read on the forward strand.
CCATTAATCCAAAATGAATTTAAATTATAGTACAATGTTATTACTTGGGGACCGGGTTATATAGTTCTGGAGCTGAACTCGGTAATATTTAGTTTTTATACATCAAACTCATGGGAGACTAAATTTAAAAATGTTTATTTACTTAGGTATTTTACTCGTAAGTTGAAAATTTTAAATATCCGTGGAAAAACAAAGCTAAAAGTTTAGTTTGAAAACGTAAGTACGAGTAGTTACGTTTTTAAATTAAAAACGGGTTGAAAAATTATACTTAACATTTCTCTTAAATAATACAGAAGCTTAGGGATTTCAGTTTGCTAGTAAAATTTTGCTACAAACATTTTACTGTCTCAAATTATTTTTAAATAATTTGAGTTATGTGTCTCGCTGTAGTATGCTTATTATATTGTAAAAATAAAATGGTATTCTAATTCTCAGCCCACACTGTGTTGATGCTCAATGAGCCAGTGTCGTCAAGCAATAATAATATGCCAAGCATTTCGGTTCGCTTTTTGTTATATAATACTAGTTTCCGCCCGCGGTTTCGCCCGCGAAATTGATCTCACTAATCTTGTTTCTTCATACAAACTTTCGAATCCAGTCTCACCCCCTTAAAGGGTGAGGTTTGAATTTCCACCATAATATATTAGTGGCACTTACCCGTACCTCTACTTGTCCGATGAAAGAACAGGGTGGAGGTGGATATGCTAGGGGCGGGGGACGTCTTCGGGCGTATGAGTTGACCCTATTCTATTTCATTTTCGTTATAGTGAACCTGATTTCACAGTCGAACTGTTTGTACAGTTTTGTGAGACTTATGTAAATAATATACATCCTTTTTTAAAAATAATATGTAGTAAGATTATGTATTTCAAATAATGTTTTGACCTTGGGGCTTAATGTTTTAAATCAAACCAGCGTGCTTGGTCAGCATTTGTTTTTTTTTATTCTTGCTCAATAATAATTGCGCATGAAAACGTAAGGGCTAGTTAGTACTTACTTAAATCATAGTTGATCATCCGGTTCTCGAAATACCAGAACACGTAGGATGGTGGTTCTGTAGACCTCTTCACTACACACACTAGCCTCAGCATCGAACCTTCATGGATAATCTTTTCTGATTCACCGACGATCTCTGCGTACGCCGCTGTTAAAAAAGTTATAGCTGTCAATTTGATTCTCCCAATGGTTTGCGGAAGCAATGGGAAAGCGCTTTGGCAATCAGCTAAAAGAACTGTAGGTAGATTTCAACTGATTGCACTGTATGCGGTGTAGTGCATCGCTTATTGAATAATAAATACAAGGGTAGGCTTTTTAGTTTCTTGAACGGTATTAAGTGTAATTGGAAATTGGAATAGAAGTAAACAGGTATCATAATTTTATCAACAAGTACTAAATGGACAAATATCTATTTGTAGTTTAAACAAATCTTCCATAATTTTTAACATTCAATGCGTTGTAAAATCCTTCATTTTTTTGTTATCCTCAAGATGTTTGATTTTGATAACGATATCATAAGACTTTCAATTAGAAAATTCACTTAGAAAACTAGCTTCTTAAAACCTTAAACCCTAGACTTCACTATGGGATTACTCCTTGCAAACTAGATCTATCTTAACAAAGATTTACATTCTATTTTCTCTAATCTACTTACAAAGCCTCGTAAATGTAAATATTAAGTTATTCGACGCAAAACATCGCATAGCTTTGAAGTCGCACGTTTTGTTTGTGTTTTTTATTTGTCTGTCAGGGAATGTTGAAATAATACATTTATTTTCTAAAATATTTATTTGAGATAATCCTAAATCCATAATTCGTTTTGGTATTTTATTAAGTTTGGTTATAGTTACATGTTTTTTGTTTGGCGACTTAGGTGCCATTTTCTTGAAATAAAATTTGTAGCTATTTATTAATATCAACTTGTTCTTCAATGATATTATTTAGTTTGTTATATATTTACCAACGTATACTTAAATTTACATTTATAAAATATATCGTTCTTTTCTTCGACTTAGGTTCTTTTAACTGAAAATTTATTCTACGTATTTGTACCAATTTCTCAACACTTTTTGTTTTATTCTTCGTTTTGTACCTCTCTGTTTCGTATTTTTAGTTCCTATATGAGTTCAAATTAATTTAAGCAATACAATGTATATTGTTTAGATCAAAAGTATTCATATTTCAGTACATTCATTAGAGGCATTGCCTACTTGTACATGTCGAGAGTCGAGGCTAAATCGTAGGAATTGATTATTAAATGACGTTACCAACCTTTTACGAAAAAGTTCAATTTAATTTTGATTAAAGTTGAATTTACCACTGCATTATATATATATATAAATTTAGATAGATAAATTCTACATACTTACCCACAAGTACAAGCTTGAAAAAAATGCTGGTAGGTGGGTGTGTAGGCACCTGGCATTCGTAGTAGCCACCGTCTGCTGACGTTGCAAATCTTATGTGTAACGCCCAATCCTGGTGAAAATAAATCACGGTTAAACGAGTTCCAGACCTCTTACAATTGTTATTGGATATTGGAAATACAGTGTAGACCAGGTGATGCTTAGCTCACATGGGTCAATTTTTATTCACTTCATGTTACCCTTTTGTTTTTATTCGACTTGGTGCTCTATTCATTATATTAAGATTCGGAAGAGTTTAGGCTACAATTCACACTCACTGGTCAAGTGGATTACGCAAGTTTCTTTCTCAGAAATGACGTTTCTCTGCGAGATTTTTCTTTACTAAAATTGTCCAGCGCACCTCCTTTGCGCTTGTCACTTCATTTATTATTTAGATATTTCAACGCTATTGATTATTCTTGTTTTTTTTTTTAATTCGAAAATATCCTTGCGCTTTATCACCACATTCACATAAAGAAAAAATGGGCAATAAAACATGTTCACGGGTGGACCACCCATGAAGTCTGAAAAGACTTTGAAACGTCGGAATCTAAAATCTAAAATAAACCGCGATAAAACCAGTTAAAAAGTAGTTTAATTTTAATGTGTGATATTCGCGTAAATCTAAGACAATACTATAGGCAAGAAAAATTACCTAACTTAATTACAATCTCAAAACTAACTCAATTAAAGGACTAAGTTAAACTAATGCCTGAAAAAATACTTCCGCATCGTTATCTTCCGGGAACGTACCTAGAAGGCTGCAGCAAGAGGCAGGATTGATGGTCTCAAATAAATAATAATAAAAGGATATTTGTCGATAATTCAATATTGTTCGCAAAAGTAATTATGCCCGAGGAAAGTTAAAAGACTCGCTTCCTTTTACGTAGATGACCAAAAATAGCCGGTGTAACGTGGGTGCTTCATACTTCTACCTACGCCTTTGGGATTGGAAGCCGTATGTAATATTGAAAGCGCTTAATCATAATACAAAAGAAAATTATCTTTTCTTTTTCCTAAAAGGTTGAATATACAAGAATTGGGATTACGTTTCAAAAGGGAAATAAACGGATCGTAACGTTTTTTCCTTAAGAGTTAAGCTTGTTCATCAGAAACAATAAGCAAGCAAAACACTCCTTTATTCATAAACTTCTTATGCTTAGGTAAAACAGATAATCCTATTATTAATTTGTATTTGTCTGTCATCTTGACATTTATACTAATAAGGAAGAGGCAAAACCTATTTTAACTATAGAAGTGTATCACTTTTTTTAAGTTACGGCCGCACTCAAAGACGTCAATTAACGCTAAGTATCATTAAATTCTATCAAATCCATATAAAAAAGAGTATTCAATGCTAGATTAGACCTTTACTGAAGCATTACGTTAGTAAAGTATTTTATCTATTTTTCACTAAGACTATATAAATCGCTGAAAAGAGTCATAATTTTACTATAAATATTTTTTATTCAACAATAAGCTTGCGTTTGAGTACAACTTGCCTGATCAGTAAATACAGATTCACTCGTGAAATCCGAGTCTGAGAAGATGGAAGTGGAATGGAGTGTGCAGCATGAATCATAGAATGAATAGCACCAGCCCTTATTAAAATAATGGAAGCAGAAAATTCAAATGTTGACGTGACTTCAGAAATGGCGAAGCTTGGATCGACATAAAATTAATTTAATCACAGCTCTTGAGGGGATGTGTCGAGTGCGCTTGTACCTGACGCTCGTGACGTGTGCTTTAGAGTGTAGAGGTGGCTTTCCACTTCAGTTGTGCGTATAAAATAGCTAAGCTATATATCTAACTTTAAAATTAAAATATCCTATACATAATAATATAACCGAAAAAATCATGATATATATTTATTCTGTTTTTTATTTATTACACCCAGCTACTGCAGACAAATGATCAGTTTATTTAGCTGGAACAAGTCCTACACCATCCTTGCCAAGACGCATTCTCCATTCAAGAACTTGCTCACCCCAGTGGTTATTGATTCTTCAGCAGATAATTACGGCCACAGTAATGTTTACTTGCTAAACCTATGTGCCTCGGTAACTAGTTCTTGGTCAGATAATCTTCGCCAATTCGTATTTCTTCTCATAGCAAAGATACAAATTTTAGTTCAGTGGGGTGGAAGATATTCACTTCTCTGCTTACACTAATAATAATTGAGTAAAATTAAAGATTCTATGGCCTAAACGTTCTATAGTTACTGAATCTATTTCTGTGTAAGTATTGTCAAATATCTTTGCATGTAAGTTATTATTAGAGTCATTTAAAATTAAACCAAGCAAAATTATTGTTAGCTACGTTTAAAGCTTAGCAAGACCGATTAACTCAAGTGGAAACCAATCCTTAAAATCTTTGTGTAGCACTGGCTTTGACGATTTTAATCAGAGGGAAAATAGGGTCGATTATCCAGTTTGGAATAAATCTGTTATTATCCAAGGATAATTTTGTTGATTGCTATTATAACGAGTTCTTCATTAAAATTCATTACTCATTAAAATTTGAGTGCAGATGTTATTTACTACAAAGTGTTTATAAATCACTGATTTCATGCTATTTTAATCATTAGTCAGAGAACTAATTTTACGGATAGTTTACACCTAATGTACGTAGGTACCTAGGCGGCTAATATAGCTGAAAAGAGGTTGTCATCCATTCAAAGATAAGCAAAGATTTAAAAGAGTCAGTGACATTTGATCACAGACTACTAAGAGAACCTAGCGGTTCAGACGGTCATGTTTCATTTGCCTTTCATGTACCGTTGCAAAGTTAGAAATTGACAAGTAATATTTTTAATCAAGGATTTGGGCTCTGGCTACTTTCGTCTAATGAGCCTAAATTAAGTCGGTACAATGTTGCCGGTAAAAAATAAAATATAAGCTGCGCCCGCAATAGTGTTACCAGCATTGAAATTAAAATATTTAGTTTTTTTACCATAGCCTTATTTTCTGGAAGGAATAAAAAAAACAACAAAGGATTATTTACGGAGTTTCTTTTAATTTATTTTTACATTCGCATTATACCCTATTATCAATTGATGCAGTCTTATTAATTTCACTAATCAAGGTTCTTCACAGTAAAAATTTTCTGAAAGGAACGCTGATGTTGTACACTTTGATAACGATTTTCTTTTCTCACATGAAATTATTAACGTGTATAATTTTAGCAGAACTGTAAGAGACTAACAAAATAATATCACTATCAAAATTAGTTTTATTTGCACAATTTATAATTTAAGACATTTTTTATTTAAATGACAGCAATAGAGAGAATCGAATAACAGCACCATGGTAACCAACCTAATTTTTCAGTAGCAGAAAACTTTTGACAACTAAAGAGGCTGAATACTATTCAACACTCAATAGAAATCAATGTTATGTAGCGTCCTGTTGCTAGAATACACATTTGAGAACACACAGTTATTTCTTCTTGTTGTATCACAATATTATTAAATGGGTTGATAATAATGTACAGAAATTAATCGACGCAAATACTTCAACACAACACAAACCATAACAATAGGTATCCCAAATCTATGACACAACAGTAATGGCAGTCATGCATAGTAATTAAATGAGGGGTAGTCGGATTTTTACACTTTGGGAATCGGGAACGGCTTTACCTACCACAAACTATTTAAATGTACCCTGCAATAGTGAGAAAGTACGTAAATAGTACTCTATGGTTTCAGGCGCGCCACCCCCTGACAGCTATCTAATAGTGACATGAGAGTGACAATCCTCTAGCGGGGGTGAAGAAGGAAGAGGGAGGGGCGTAACTGTCACTTTTTAGCTTTGCATTGACATATCGTACGGTCGTTTTTTTTTTCTAAATCTTTACCAGGCGTGCATTTGATTTATTTATGGTCTATGATAGAATTTCATATATGTAAAACTAATAATTATTTATTTATAGAAAGATTCATAGTAACTTATAATGTCGTTTCTCTTTTAATTACAGTTAAAATATTGATTTGCTATTTGTTCTCTCTTTAAGTTGTTTATGTTTGTAATAAATTTCAATAAACTCTTTTTTTTAAAAATTACAGGGCAACACATTATTTTATGATTCTTCCATCTATTTAGATAAAAATCAATGCCACTTTTTGTTGTAATTTTATAACTCAAAACCGGGCTTACCTATTCAAACCAAATGTTTAGGCATTGTTCGGACTATTTAGTAGATGGTTTATGTGAAGTTAGCACAAAATCGGTTAAGAGGTTCTTTATTTATCACAATTTTTGGTACTACATACTAACTTGGTCCTACTGTCTCACGAGTTAATAGAGTTTAGGTCTGAATCCACACATGCTGACCAAGTGCGGGTAAGTCGATTCACATTTCCTCGAATGATTAGTTCTTTTTTTACTTTATTATGCTTGCGCTTGACCACAACTTGCCTGATGTGAATCAATGATGTAGGTAGTCTACAATAGACCGCGCTTACCCAGTAAATACCGATTCACTCGTGACTTGAAGACAGGCAGATTATAGCTACCGGGAGTTATAGATGCCGGCAGCAAATTCCGCAACTTGCTATTCGCACAATAAAAGTAGAAGCATAACGCTTTGTGCGTACCTGTGGAATTTCCACCATATAACAAAGACAAGTCGGTTTCCTCACGATATTTCCTTCACCGATATTGAGCAACGGCGATGAAACAATTCTCACAAAGTTGTGTGGTCACGTCCGGGGATTGAACCCCCGTTTACTGCTGCTGAATAGAAAATTATTAAAAACTTTTTGCCAAGCATATCAGTAGAAAAGATATAACTAAACTGTAGATACGATCTAAAATTCTTTCTAATACCGTCGTAAGTTCCAACTCATCATTTTTACAACAAAGGCTACATGTAATATACTGAATATCTAATAAAAGAGTAGAAAGCAATAAGAAACGGGACGAAATTGAATCAGCCGGGCGAGCTGATCTAGCTAGACTGAGAAGACCTTTTATAATGTATAAAAGAAAAATGAAAATGTACGGTTTTACATGGTTAAAGCATTTAAAATAGCTGAATTGTGCAAGGATATTAAAAGATATTAAAGACGACTTAGAGTGAAAACCTAGTAAGTTTAAAAATGTAACTTTTCAGGAGGTAGTAAAAATTACTTTAACCCGGTTTACAGCCAGAACTGTTCCATGGGTGCTCCGAGTAAGGCATTCTTTTGTGATTTTCTTTGCAATTTTGAAATTCTTTTTTTTTATAAATGACATCGGAAGCTTGAAATATACTTAAATTAATATTTTTTTATAGAAGAGGTACCTCAGAGACCGATATACTTACAGAGATAATCGAGGTTAAAAAAATGGAGGCCACGCAAATCACAAAACATCCCCCGAAAATGAATATTTTAATTTAACCTTCTCATGTGAGTTGCTTATTATTACTTGATATTAAAAAGATGATTAAGTTATATTACGGAATCGGCAGACGTCGTCCTGCCCGTTAAAGAAGTGCCATCTACCGGGTTGCAGAACTACCGAATATAACCAAATATGACCGTGAATACTAAGTATTCATTCCTTTGGCTTTCTTTTTATATCTGGCCTGATTTTTGGCCTTGAAATCTTCATAATATTTAAGTATCTCTCTTTTTCTCTCGGATAACTTCTTTCTTTATAATTTATTTTCTCTTGTTAAGGGTATGCTTGGTCTAAAATGTTAATAATCAATTAAAAATTTTACTAAACATGAATTTAGATAGCTAGTCTTACACTTTTTATTTACTCATACACGATTAATAAGTTGGCATATGACACGTGGCATTCTATGCTGGTTATCTATTCTATCTATTGTTCTATTTTCAATCTTATTAGATACTTATGAAGTCAGAAACCCATCGATGTGACATATTAAGTTTGATTTAAACGAATTTACATTTATAACTAGCAAAAACTTAAAGTTATTTAATTTGCAGGGTCAAAACTTTATTAGCGTAACTTAAAACTGTCACGTAAGCCACGAAAATCAAAATAAATCCTCTATGTCAAAAATGTACAAACACCTTTTAAGCAAATTAACTGTGTTTTGATTAGAAGTTAATGTTACCTTATATTTGGTCGCTACAATATTTAATTAAATAAATAAATCCACAGACACCGGAGATAATTGCGTTACAAATCAAAACTTTGAAAAACCAAACCCACGCAACGAAAATCTTACCTTAATTTTTTGAAAACTAGACGCATTATCACAAAAGCACTCTACCCGGCTGTATGAGCACGATTAGTTGTAACTTTAATTAGGACGACTCATCATCCGGCTGCTAATTTAGAGATGTGCTTGTATATTTATAATAATCCACGTAAATCAGCAACTACCTCGGGACGGTACATTTTTTTTTGTATGTATGATTTAATTTATCATAGCATTGTAAGCTCATTTGTCGCGACTTGGACGGAAGAAGCTAGAAATAGGGACAGTTGGAAGGCTATGGGGGAGGCATTTGCCCAGCAGTGGGACACATTCTATTAAAAAAAAAGCATTGTAAACTTCAAAGACAATGTTTTTTTCTGGTATGTAGGGAGTATTTTGGTTTTTAATAATATTAAATGAAAAAGATTAGTGAATAATAATAACCCAGTTAAAATAGGTTTTAAGGTTTGCGCAAAAAACGATTGCTTCGTGACTTTTCGATTTCTATTATTTTTATGTAATGCCGTTTGAAAAACCTATCCAAAAAAATTACCTTCATTCTTTAATATTGTCCATTGTTTTTACTGATAAAAATAATAAATAAAGAGTAAGTGTGACCCACACTTACTCTTTATTTATTATTTTTCCATTTATATTTTTTTTCTTTCCATGTTTTTTTATTTTGATTCTGTGTGTCCTGTCGTTGTCAAATAAATGTTTTTCTTTCTTTTAAAAAGGATAGAAGTCTAAAACTGGGACAGGTTTAAAAGGTGAGAAATATGAGTTGCGAAGTTCGCTGGAGCAGCTAGTCTTTATAAATTTAACATAGTTGAAGGATGATTATGACGCTAAAACTCGAGAATGTCCGAACCCATTCGTCTGGTTTTGTTATTAAAGTACAGAAGTTTTTTATTCTAACTGGGGATTTGTATCCATGTCGGTTAGAACTAACCCGCGCTATCCCTATTGAAGAATAACATTCGAATTCACAACATTAGTGACAGAAATAAATGAACAGAAAGCAATTTATTACCAAAGTAGTACGAAGAACAATGTGACTGCAAAAGTTTTGCTTATTACTAACTTGTCCTCATTTGTTCACAAGTATTGATTTTAGTACTACAGATATATTGTTTGTCTTGAGTCTGGGTGTAATTATCTATATTTAAGTTTTTTTTTTTTATCCTGAAATAGGCCTACACTTGGCTACAACTTGCCTGATCTTCAGCAATGATGTAGTCTATTACAATACCGATTCATTCGTGGTTACTAATAAATTTCGGTGAGAAGGTGGCAGTGGAATGATGCTCCTTATGTTTCGAAAACATAAAGAAGGAACAATTTCGAACCACCCTCTTAAATGGTGTCACCAGACATCGCACGGGAACACGGCAAGGCCGCTTGGCGGTGCTTGGTTGGTATGTTTTTACAAAAGAAAAGTATTACATGTAGGTATCTGGTTATCTGGTTACTATAGTACAAGCTCTGCTTAGTTTGGGATCTGATGGCCGTGTCGGTTAATGTCCCACTATATTATTATTATTTTAGGGCGACTGGATTGTTTGCTTCTTAAATATTAAAACATCCTTTACGAACGAGTAATTATTCAGATGAATACTTAAATCGCTATTAAAATTAGAAAAACATTTTGTTAATACATGAGTTCCTTAACATTCAAAAATCTCATATCGGAGGCCAAGACACATATTGTAGAGCATTTAAAAAGTATCGGTCCTGCGTCAGTAGGCTAATTCACGAAATTAAATAAGTTCAGTTGCAGTGCAGTTGCAGTTATGTTTCGATCAAAACAGCCCTTTTCGTGTTCTCGTAATCTTGACAACCGCTATTAGATACCTACGCTCGCGTCAAGATCGCATATGACAGCTAAACAAATATAAGAATATCATAGTATTGTCTTAGATTTACGCGAATATCACACAAATAGAAACAAGAAGAAAACTTAATTGCAACTGCACCGCAACTCGATCGGCGCGTCAAGAAATTACTTGAATTAGAGTACTGATCTTTTACCGGTCGTGGCAGTCGATCCGTCACATACTTACACACATTCAAGCTCTTTATGCTGCTGACTAGTCAGCTTAGACTGGCCACCGGAGCCGAATATATGGCTGGGAGAGATCATTATTAAGCATTATTATTCCACGGTACACGCTTATAAAGCATTATTTATCAAAATTGGGCTATAAATATATTTCTGCGGTTACAAATAATATCCTTGAATCTCAAAGTGAAATGTTTTGGAGTGTTTTCATAAATTCTGGAAATGTTTATTTCTCGGAAATTTTTAATTTTAACGTTGTTCGTGTCAGTTCTTAAAACACCTTTCATTTCAGTCTTCAGTAGAACTTTTAAGTTTAACACAAGCTCTGCTTAGCTTGGGACCAGATGACCGTGTGTGTTAATGTCCCAGAATATTTATTTATTTATTTTATTTAATCTATATGTCTGTGTATCCATGTTTGCCTATCGATACATGGATACACAGAATGATACACAGACACATCGGTAACACATGTGTATATGTGTATCTATGTATTTGTGTATCTGTGTAACTATGTACCTATGTATCTATGTATCTGTGTATGTGTATATCAGTTTGTAATCACCTAGCGCAGTAATCAAAAAGCCTCATTATGATGATAGAGATAATTCATGACAAAAAAAATAATCGGGGGTATTTAGTTTTTTAATTTAGAGTTATTAGAGAAGTGTACTTGTTCCTTAACTTTCTCAACTCGTAAGATAGTTGAGAGGAGACCAGTACCCAGCCGTGCGACATTAAAAGGGTTGACGTGACCTGTAGCTTTAGTTCTCGTGCAAAACCATTAACCTCTTTTTGTTCAGTCAGATAAAACAATGCTATATCCTTCCTCGGCTTTTAAATTATCTCTGTACTAGATTTCACCCAAATCAGTTTAAACGTGAAAGCGTAACAGACACTTCATCATCATCAGCCTATTTTAGTCCACTGCTGGACATAGACCTCTCTGGGCCTCTCCTAAAGCTCGCCACAGAGCACGATCCGCGGTTTTTCCCATCCAGTTCTTGCCGGCCGCCCTGCTGAGATTGTCACTCCACCTGGTCTGAGGGCGTGCTACGCTACACTTGCCAGACACTTCACATTTATATATTAGTTAGCTTAATAGGAATTTAGGTATATACGAAAAATATCTAATAGTGGGAGTTATACACCTACATAAAAATTTAGTATCATTAACAGCTGTTACCTTTCTCATGAGTCTCAAACACTAAATAATCAGTAAGAGTATTAGGTTTCTGTATCAAGTCTGTCTAAATAAAGAAGTCTTTAAATAGAATTCAAATGATGCCAACATTATAATTAAAATCTATACTAATATTATAAAGCTGAAGAGTTTGTTTGTTTGAACGCGCTAAACTCAGAAACTACTGGTCCGGGATGGAAAATTCTGGCACGGTTAGATAGCCCATTTGTTGAGGAAGGCTAGGTATAGGCTTTTTATCCTACAGCTGGGCATGTTATTTAGTTCACGCGGGCGTAGCCGAGGCGGATAGCTAGTAACATTATAATTTTAAATGTTTTCTATTATAATGTTTTTTTTAATGACGGGCCGGTGGCGAGGTCGGTAAGATACTTTGTTTTTCACGCCGTGAATTAGTTGATTATGATGTAAACATGTCTGTTTGTCTCGAGTCTGGATGTAATAATTGATATTTAAGTATTTATGTACAAAAGAAGAGTATTACAACCGGTCGTAAAACATAACCTATGTTTAAACGTACCGAGTACTCGGTCGAGAGCGCTGTCTCGCAGTTTTGTCCGGTACGTGTGATCAAGGCAATAGCTGTTAATTAATTAGATCTTACCTTAACATGCCTCCCGTGTGCGGAGAAAAATCTGCTATCAGCGCTATACGTGACTAACCCAACGGATAATAAAGAGTAGTCCTTTTTTCTGATCCACGTTACCTGCCAAAATAAGATTGAGGTTATAAGAAATATCTACTTTAATACTATCTACTAAAAAAATAAATACCTATCTGTTTATCTGACTAAAATTCGAACATTGCTCTATTGATTTCAATAATTATTTTCCTAAATAAAATTTGCTTTCGAATTTCATTGAGAATGATAGTCTTTCAAACTAAAAGTAGAGTTTTAAAATTTGTTAAATATTATAAAATAGATATTTTATTATTTTATAAACTTGAATAATGGAATGACAGAAGAAGTTGACGGAGTTACGCCTTAACGAACATAGACAATCTAATTGATAACCACCTCCTTTTTGAAGGTATCCTTACTTTAAAATATGCACCTTTAAGAAATTTAACATGGGCAGTGTACATTATACGGAAACAAGGCTATTTAATTATTAGCTTTACCAAATAACCATATATAAACAAGGTGGTAATAAAGAAAATTCATATCCGTATGAAAATGTAAATAAAAGTATGATAAATTGGTCTAAATTACTGTTCTTTTCCTATAGATGTACTAGAGCAATTTTAGTAAGTATACGTAATACGTGGTTTCTAATATTTCTGATCAATTTACTTTTCGTTATTACGAGGAAATAAAACTGAATTTAACTTTGTTTTCTGTACTTTTTTGTAACTAATAAGCAGTAACACTTAGCTGTGTATTTCTTTTTGTCTAAACAATTCTTCTTAATCAGTCAAAGTTTAACATGATTGACATCCTAATTTTGTTAACAATTCATAAGTGTTACTTTTGATTTCGATGTTAGTTTCCAATTCGGATATTTGATGCAACGAATCAATCAGAAACTATTCTATAAAAATATATATTAGGTACTTTACTCACCGTATTTTCTGTAATGTCACTGACTTCACAATGCAATATTGCAGTAGTTCCTATTTGAGCTATAACTGTAGTACAATTTTCAGTCAAAAATATTCCAGCTTTCACGCTTTTCCCACTTAATTTATTAGCAGCTGACCCCGCTGTATCTCTGTACATTTTCTTAATTTTATTCATAGATTTAGTTAACGATTCTTCGTCTAGCTCTTCCATAATTTCTTTTTCTGCTTCTAATCTATCGTGTTTAGTGTGTCTTCCTCTAGCTAAATTAACTTCATTGATAATATTATCTATATTATGTACATTATCGTATTCAGTATCTAGTGATAGGCGTAATGGGTTTGGTAGCTTAGGATATGTGGTGGAGACATAATCTGTGGGGGTGAATTCGGTAGTATCTTCTTCATTTGAAGATGTAGATGTTCTAATAACTGTAGTGGGTGCAGAAGTAGTAGTTGTTCTTCTCCTGTGACCTGTAACAGAGAATCCTCTTTAAAATTACTGGAATTGCGCTGTAGTGTATTTTTTGCTATCCTTAGTATCACCTACCATTAGTCTAGATAAGACCACTGTCCATAACTACTTAATCTTTCCTTAAATGGGCCTAAATATTTGTAGGTACTATTTTTTGTATTCGGGAATAAATGAACGGTTTAAGGTATATTTTTGCGATCTTTCTACTAACTTCATTCATTTTATATACGATATTGTCATTTTATGTACCTATATCTACCAAGAAGTCGTTACATGTTGATAACTTTTTGATGTCAAAATTCATATTTTATACCCATAACTTTATAACGAGACATGTTAACCCAAATTGCTCTATTAACGAGTTGCCTACAAGGTTGACGGAAGAAGTTTAGGTTTAATGATGTTCATAAATGACGTCATCATACTACCATTCAAGTTTAATAACATAACAGGCAATACAAAAGGGCACCCAGGTAATCCAGTTGGCAATCAAATCCGGATTACGGGGGTCACAGAGATTACGGATCGTAAGTCTGACCTAGAATGTTTGTCGTTCGATCAAAATTAAATGAACGTGACTGAACAGTTTTTGGGCCACCGTTGATTAAATTGATGGATTTTGGTTTTATTTATCTACGTGGTTCTGTAAATGATTAGCTGGATGTATTTTTTGTAATGATGTATATTTCTGTAATAATTTTGTTTGTTTTCTATCAAAAATATATCAGTTTTAATAAAATTAATATTTTGAAAGAGGAATTCAAAATGCCATCCATATACATAGATCTATGCTAAGCAAACGTGTATGTTAGGATGGGTGTATGGATGAATGTTTTTAATTATTTGGTCTCGCAAGAATAGTTTGAACTGGGAATAAAAAGATTAATACCAAGAATAATACCTCCACGATAAAATTTGTCTTAGTAGTAGGAATAATTTCATAGGATGCTTTCAACATTTTACTTGTACCGAGACCCGCTACTGAGCATAATACGCTTCTATTATCGTCCGTCGCTTTCTAGTTTCTACTCTTGCTAGCCAAGTTCTCACTCACACATAGTCACTACACCTAGACTTAGAGCGTCTACGCTAAGTTTGCTAATCTGTGGCCGCTACTCAAGAACTCGTATACCCCCACGGTTGTCAGTTCTACGACAGATATTGCGGTCTAGTAACAGCAGCTCTTCTCTTCTTCTTAGCCTACTAAATATAATTAAATATAAAACACAAATTTCTTGTAAAGAAGAAGCTGACCTCCAAATTAAAATTCAACCTTTTATTATTTATCTTTAACTTACGCACAAAAATGTTAACACTTTTATTTAAACGAGCCTGTTATACAAAATGTTTTAACTAAAGGAGCTCATTTAGGACTTTTGCAGTCTTAAAAATGTCCAATTGAATGACTTGGCTCTTTGTAATATTTTTGTTAAAGAAAATTTACGTAAGTGAGACCCGTTTATGATGTCTTTATCACTTTGTAAATTTTATTCAGGTAGAGTAATTAGAAAAAAATTCCTTCATCTTGTAATTCTTTATGAATTAAATTAAGAAGCATTATACCATTATGACATTATTCCTCTTTGGGTAATAGAAGGTTGTATTACCTGTCTGTTTAATTTCTATTATATTATTGCCCACAATCTGCTAGACTATATGGGTTTCTATTTAATCAACTCAGTAAGCGAAAACACTTGCGCATTTGAGAAATGTAGTAAGACATAGTGATTTTCTTCGCAGACTGAAATAGCACCTTCTCTGTTACAGAATACACGTGGTGTGATAATAACCTTTGGTTGTGTTTTTGGGAGTGAATAAGGTTCTTCTTCTTCTTCTTTTAGTTATGGCCTCTGCAGAAATTATTCCGCAATTTTGCCAGTGTCAAGTTTAAAGAAATTAAAGATTAAGATTAAAGATTTAAATTTAGGATTTTTTAAAGATTACTAGTAAAAATCTATAAAACTTCGACGTTCTAAGATGACAAGGTATCGAAATCTAAAATATCGTCAACGTGAAAGTCATGTCTCTGGTGTTTTAATCGTTCAAAGACGCAGTGACCGCTTTACTCTAGAAGTATTAGCTATGCTTTTTGTTGTATTGGTAGTTTAAATAAAAGTATATCTAACCTTTTTTGTGATGCCTTGTGAAGTTTCCAAAAACACTTCCTAGTCTCTGTTGGTTTCGAGCTGTACAAAGTTCCAATGATTTCAAATCGTCTGCATTTTGCGAAACCAAAATGGAAGACCTCTTCGACTCCATAGCACCTGTGTTCACTAACAACTCCGCTTCAAGTAACAGAACAATAGTGGCGTAGAGTAGTTTCAGTTCTCTACAGCAAAGCATTGTTTTGGCACTAATTATGGTCACATTTGGAGTATTTCGAATTGCACACTTAAATTGATAGTCATTTTAAAATGAACTGCTATCTTCTGTTTAGTTCTAAGTAGATGCAGTGGTGTGGCATTCTGAAAAGAAGAAAAAAGTAACATTATTATACTATTTACAACATTTAGAATGTTTTAATTATTATTTTGCATCATAATCATCTAGGAACACACTGTTCAACGCACATTTTCTGCCCTGCACATATAAATGAAAAGTAACTTCAGAATTTTATCACAGTCAAGTGATTAGAAAGTATCATAAGGGGGATTCTCAGTAAAAATCTAGTTTTTAAATCGCTAAAGACACCAAAAATAGATTCAGGTATAATCCTGGATTGTGATAAGTCATATAACATTTAACAATGTCGGTAAGATGAAATATTTATATCTATTACATTTTATTTAGTGTGTTGCAGTGTCGAAGAGTCTATACAAGCCGATTCGAGTCGGCTTCCCTTTAGGAATCGATGAATAGCATCAAAAGTAACTACCCATATTTTAAAGGTGGTGGTCGCCATAGAACCATCGGTGACGGTATTGAAAAGATGTTATTTTCTTAAGTGAAATCTTTTTTGATCCGGCTTCCCTTTTTCAGATTTCCACCCTTCGCCACTGGTGTGTTGTATTAGTTAAATCCAAGCTTTGTCATCAGTTACATAATCTGAAGTATTATAATATTCTTCTATCGTGGAATCAGTTGCTTTGCGGCGCATCCATACCGCAGTTACTTTTTGTTGAGCAACATTTTCCAATGTTACTGAGCAACACTCGATAGCAATAAGTTATTCAATGTAAGTCAATGTTGCTCTAACAATCGTTAACATTGTTAGATAATGTTACCTCAACAATGCGTCGATATATGTCGTGCTCGATTGTTGTCGAAAGTTATTCTTTGTTATCTTTTGTTGAACACTCAACAATTAGTAACAACTAGTCTCAAAAGTTAGAGATTGATAATATTATAATGTTACCTTGTTGCAAAACGTTGCTCAACAAAAAGTAAAGAACTGCGTTGTAGATGCATCGTTACAATTCTTCAGATTACTAGCCTACCATTATAAGTATTTTATGCAAAATGTAATTAGGTATGTTTCTAACGTTAACCAGACAAAAGACCTTAAGTGTATCAATTCTAAAATTGATTCTATTTCAAGTACAATCGATACTTCGCATAAACCGGCATTTAGGTATTCAGGCCAATCTCGCTAGTGGAACTCAGTTGAATAATAAAGGAACGAACAAAGTAAAGTTATAGTATTCATTCCAAATTATTTAGAATTCATTTTGACTGGCTAGTTGGAATAGTGGTTAGTGACCCTGACTGCTAAGCCGGAGGTCGTGGGTTCAATTCCCACACAGGACAAATTTTTGTGTGATGAGCGTAATTGTCTGTTCTGTCTGAGTGTAATTTATCAATACAAACATAGCGTTTTGACCGAAGGTGTAGGCAGGACTGAGGTGGATATCACCCCCAGCGACGTTTAGGTCCCATACGAAATAAGGGGCGAGCCCATTGCCATTCATTAGGCACAATTGCAAAACTAGAGCTTCAACTGATGTTCTCTAAGTATATTAGAAAATAAAATTTTTGCTCCACCCGGGAATCGAACCAGGACTTGGCGGTTATTAAGCGAATACGCTTTACTACTGGACCACTTAGTACCGCTATAGTAAAAAAATATAAAAAAAAAAATTAAGTGCCTATAGGCCGACCGTTTAACTCGCGTATCGCCATCTGAGGTACAAAGTCATAAAACATTAATTAATTCTCTTAAAGAACTATTTAACCACAGCTAAAAGTAATATAATACTATTCGTCATTAATATCCATATCGCTTGAATCATCATCGTCTGTGCAGCTTGAGGAGTCAGAATGTTGGCGATAGGCGATAAGCGAGTAAACGGTCTATCTATAATTCATCAGTTTCTGGTACCCATAACACAAGCAAATATAATTACTTAATTTGGGACTAGACAGCGCTGTGTATAAGTGTAAAAATATTTTATTATCTAAGTTACTTCAAATGCATATCAGACGAAGAAAGTGATATAAAAGTCGGTCAGCAGAAGAGATGTAAAAGAGAATGTATAGGTATCCCAATAATTCCACGCAATTAAATTTCAAACACGGTATAAAATATTTGAATGAAAATAATAATTGTAGCAGGAACTTCGTTTCCAATTATTTGTTCAATTAAGACCAATTTTCACTAGCACTCTCAATTTGAAGTCCATTAAAGTATAATAGTTATTTTAGAGGACACTGTAATAATTCATTTTTGAGTTAAACTCGCCTGTGTACATTTGTTATTTCCTATCCTTTATCCTATTATGCTTTATTTTAAACCGACGATCTCGGTAGTCGAGCGGTGTATGCCGTCCGATTGGGCTATACTGTGCCCAGGAGGTCGCGGGTTCGATTCCCGCTCCGGACAATATTTGTGTAACAACAAATATTTGTTTCGGTGTCTGGTTGATTGAGGGACCACCCTCCGTGCCTCGGAGAGCACGTTAAACCGTCGGGCCCGGTTGTCATATAATACATCTATGACATTCGTTACATGTAGTCAGAAGCCAATATGATCTGACACCTGGTCTAACCATCTCGGCTACTGGTTCCCTACGGGTTTCGAGGTCTGATGGCAGTCGCTCGTATAATACTGGTAGCTAGCCGCATCAGGTTAGACTGGGAGCCGACCCCAATAGAAATGGGAAAAAGGCAAGGGGAATGATGATGCCTTATTTTTAACCGACTGTCAAAAAAAGGAGTAGGTTTCTCAATCCGACCGTATATAAACTTTTTTATATATAACATTACAATTGGAATGGTTTGTAAGAATGTAAGACTGGATGTAGTTGAGTATTGTGCGCGCAAACACAGCTGCACTAACTGCCTTCCTCCCCTCGCACTCGGAGCTAAACATCGAATTTTTTTTTTACTGTTACCCATCTAAGGTATCTGCACGTTTACTTTTCATATTGTCAAAACACCTAGTTGACAACACTCGTGACCAGCAAGCTGGTTAGTATCTCGAGCATAGGATCTGTATTACCATCCAATGTAGCAATTCTGCTAGCCTTCTGGGTACGTTCCCGGAAGATAATGATGCGAAGGAATTTTTTGACGCATTAATTTAGGTTAGAAATTAGTTAGTTTAGTTCCTCATTTAGGTTACTTAGTTAGTTGGAGCGGGCTGTTTTCCGCAACTCGACGTCCTGTAAGTGCGCCTATTTTGCGTGATTGGGCTGGCGACGCTATTGCCAGCCCAGTTCCAAGAGGAAACCTAGCAGACCCTTAATTTAGGTTAGTGTTGAGATTGTTAGCCAATTAGATCCTTTTTCTCGTCCAAAGATACCTAAGTAGTAGTGGCAAAGAGTCCATACAAGCGGATTCCAATCGGCTTCCCTTTAGGAATTGATTAATTTCATTTACTTCATTAAAATGATGTAACGCCCAAGAGTTGTGTATAGCATCCAAAATAAGTACCTTTAATATGAAGGTGGTAGTCGCCATGAAAACATAGATTGAAGAGATTTTTTTTTGTCCTGAAATAAGCCTACGCTTGACCACAACTTGCCCGATGCTAAGCAATGTTGCAGTCTACGATAGGACGCGCCTGCTCACTATACTGATTCATTCGTGGGTACGAATGAGTTTCGGTGAGAAGGTGGCAGTGAAATGGTGCTCCTTATGGTTAGAAACCATAAAAGAGCTACAATTTGACACCATTTAAGAGAGTGGACCACCAGACATCGCACTGGAACATGGCAAGACCGCTTGGCGGTGCGGCTTTGTCTGGTGGGTGGTAACTAACCACAGCCGTTACTACCAGTTAATTACAAGTGAACTTAATTACCAGTTTATTGTTGTTATTTTCTTAAATATGAAATTTTGTGCTCCGGCTTCCCTTTTCAGATTTCCACCTTTCACCATTGCTAAGTAGAGTTACATTTTATTTAAACCAAACTGTCAACCTCAAACCATACGCCGGTGTGACCTTTATCACACAGAATTACAGAATGAAACGAAAAATATCACAGAAAATATTATGAATTGAGAAAAGAATTTTCATACATTCACGCGACACCAATTTTGCGATGAATCAAGTTTTAATTCGTATTTCCAGCTCCTATGTATAATAATAAGAAAATTTGATTGTATTTAATTAACATTTTTCCTTATTTTTAGAACCCTTTAGTATTCCACTGCTGGGCATGAGTCAAATATCTTTAGAAATTATAGGGTTTAGGCCTTAACACGCTGCTGGCCAGAAATAGTTTAACGATTTTCCTTTACTCAAGATGTGTAAGTACGATCAGGAATCGAATCCGCGACCTTTTATTTCACTGCCGAGGGTCATACCACTGCGCCATAACTGCTGAAAGTAGTATACGTATTATATCAGTTCTCTGGTTTGCATTTATGCAAATTAATTACCTAATATTATTTACTTCTGCCTCCACCTTCGTATATTGGGCGCTATTATGTTACCGACTTAAAACACCTATACTTTTTTTCACTTCCTTTTTTTGTGATGATGATGTAAAAATTGTAGCAGAATAGGTTTTATATAATAACGGAGCTTGTCTGTCGTTTATTAAATGGTCCCAGGGCTTCCAGACATTACATTTTTTCTAACGAACAAAACTGTCAATTTGCGATCATTACAGCTTTAAAACGACAAAAAAAAATTAGATACGGTATGATTAAATTTTAATGAGGTACTCATAACGGCGAAAAAACTAAAATAAACCGTGCACTTTTATTTTCATTCGCTTAAATGTATGCTTAAATATCATTGGTCTTATTAATAAAAATCTTATAAGACTTTTTAGTTAATTTGACAGACAAAGACAAAGGAATTATAAATCTATTTTAGCTATAATGAGCTTATAAGACGTTTATGAATACAGGAGAAAAAAATAAGTACTGAGTGAAGTCTGGCAACCCTTTGAATATTGGTCTATATTAACACTGTAGAGGGACCAGGTGTCTTACTGGTACTACAAATAAACAGAACGACATCGTATTTTTCTTAATGCTATTGCAGAAAGTTGTAACACTCGTAAAATTGTTCCTATCTCCTTAGTTTTCGAGATAGTATTGTGTAGAAGGTATTGAATAGCTTCTTTGTAAAAATAAAAAGTTACACACCTTTTATAACCCATTAACACTAGGACAATAACCTGGACAGGAGACTAACATGCTGTCCTGTCGTGCCACTAAAAGCATCATGTAAAGAGGAACAGCTCTCTTGAGGAAAATGATAATTTTCTAGTGGCTTGCTGCCCAGCCCGGCTATTGACCTCGTTTAAACAGTCCATAATGTTCCACGTGCGCATGGACCTTTTCTCAACTATCAAGTGTTGACATGCAGATACACTCACTGTCCCACTGCTGGGCACGGGTCTTCTCTCAACTATCTTACTAGTTGAGAGAGTTTTTAGGCCTTAATCCACACACCCTGGCCAAGTGCGGGTTGGTGGATGTCACATGTCCTTGAATGATTAGTTCTTAGATATGCCGGTTTCCTCACGATGTTTTCCTTCACCGATATTGAGCAGCGGCGATGAAACAGTTCACACAAAGATGTGTGGGTACGACTGGGGTTCGAACCCGCGACCTTATATTTCTAAGGTGAGGCCCGTACCACTGCGCCACCGCTGCACAGCAGATACACTGATAAGAACAAAATTTTCAGATATTTTTTTTTAATGTCCACCGTTTTAGGGTAGATTTTCCACGGGCACGCACAAAGCGCTTTGCGTCCACTTTTACTGTGCGAACTGCCAAGTTGTGGAATTCGCTACCGGCATCTCTGTTTCTCGATAGCTATAATCTATCACTGTCTTCAAGTAACGAATGAATCGGTATTTACTGGGTAAGTGCGTTCGATCGTAGACATTATTGGATATGGTGAGTCCTGTTTGTTTCAAATAAATGTTCTTTTGTTTCTTTCTTTCAATAGATCGATGACAATGATGATGATTACAATGTCACATTGTCTAAGGACCCAAGACAATAGTTTCAAGATATCAAAGTTAATTGGTGTAATAACAATATTTGGTAACGTAAAGGCTGTGTGAACTTCACATGTGGTTGAACATAATAATGAAGTTAGTAAGTATAATAATTATTATTGGAAGTTATAAATAGCATTGGTTTACCGGTAGGTACGTACAATATGAATAACAACTAGTAACCTACTCCGAATTCGCACGAATGTGATATTTCATAAATAGGACTCGTATTTTTTACTTTTTTTTACGTAATAGAAAACTAAAGGTGTAACATTAAACCAGTGTCGGGTGACGTCATATTCACAGAATCGTTTTTCGTTATAATAACGTAAAAAAAAGAGAAGAAAGAAAATCATTTATTTGACAGAGACAGGACACACAGATTCAAGTAAAAAAACACAAGACAAAAAGAACATAAATGAAAACATTTAAAAAGAAGAGAGAAAAAACAAAGAGTGAGTGTGACCCATCAGTGTCAAACATGGACATTGCTCAGTAAACGCTGTGAGTGCCTACTAGAGGCGACCCACAACACTGATTTTCAGCAATGTCCATATTTCCACAGTGCGACGCCAACTATGACAGTAGCTATGTAACTTTGATGCGATGAATTTTAATTCGTAAAAGCAAAAAATACGTGTCTTATATTTTTTAATAATCTATATGACGAACTAAATAGAATGCTGCTTTTTGTACCCTGGAATCACATTACCTTTACCTGTACTTGTACCTTTACTTGACGGAAGGTATAGTATGCGTCGAGATCATATTATACCTGAAGCTAAGCAAAAGCTAGTTATATGTAAAGATAAAGAAAATCATCATCACCCTATAGCAGTTTACTACTCTGCCCAACAGACACTAAAATGCAGTAATAGGTAGGTAAGGCGGTGCAGTAATTCGCGCCAAAATAGTAAATGGCCAATAATAAATCCATTTATAAGGCTATATTTTTTTATTGTTATGACGTGTGAACCTACGCCTATAGAACAATTCTGCATTCATTTTTTGACGTGATAACGTCTTTAAAATCGTTTTAGTCGGGTGACATGTTCAGAAACTTGTGTCACACCAAAACCTCACGAGCGCGATCGCAGGTATAACGAGAGAGAGACGGACCGATCTCCCGTCTCATCTCGAGCGCTGCCAGTCATTCCGTGAAACTTGTCACGCGGAATCCTCACGAGCGGAGGCTGGCATAGCGTTCGAGTGAGTGGACCGATCTTCCGTCTCTCTCACTCTAGCGGCAACAATATTAATTCCTTACTTCCCAAAAACTTATATCACCAATAAGACGTTATCACGTAAACATCTCGATCGTAAACCTACTTTACAAACAACCAATTTTTTTTAGTTATACATCTGCATATTTATATCAAATTCTTAATTTTAAATGGCGTTTGCTCGCAATCGTTATTTTGTGGTTACTGCACTTTAGTGTCTGGTGGGCAGTACTGGACAGGCCTACTTTCCCAAAAAGCGCCATCGCACCCTGTCCTCGGTTTGTCGCATCCAGCTATTGCCGGCTATCTTTCGCAGATCGTCACTCCACTCGAGAATTCGCTTTATCCAATCCAATGTAAGTCAGCTTTAAAGAATTATTAGGTGATTACTTCAAATCTAAGTATTTCGAAACCACTCAAATACTTAATAAGTATTCTAATCACCGCTTTCATCAAAGTTCTTGAGTATCCCCACTTAGTATTCCAGTCATATTTTAATATCGCATCGTTCGTTTATTACAGACATGGCTGGTAATGTTAAGGCTGCCTATCCACTGGAGTAGAGCGAAGTTGTAGAGCATACAAAAAGAGAAATACTAACCAATGCAATAGGTATGAGATTTTTTTTTGTTTTGTCCATCAGATAAATAAAAAATGAAAGACAAGTATTTTTCTTTTTTGTGTGACCTAAAGATTACGTCCAAGTAAAATCTCAAATGAGATCGCACTTAAGTAAGTTTTATACAGAGGTATGATTTAGCGAACTCCCACTCCATAATTTCAATGCAATATAATCATAATGTAGTTTCATTTCAATATGAAAGCAAAAAAAGTAATATTTTTATATCGTATTGATGGGCTAATTAATAACGATTTTTCATACCGTGTCGTCATCCTTAATGGACAAAAAGAAATTTGGAGATGTTGTGCAATTTTATTTGTTAATATTCCTCGATTTCTCCGTTCCTCAGCTTTCCTGCGATCCGGTGGACAGGTAGCCTTATCATCATATATCTCTAAATTAAAAATTTAATAACCTTAGCGTATTTTTTTAACCTTCCACCTCCATCACTTGAGCTTTCGAATAAAAACCGCGTGAAAAATTGATCCATCCGTTTAGGCGCTACGTACCTATTAAGAAACTTGTACACAGATATATTAATATACGCTTCAAATTTAAAACATCCCTTTTTTGTAAAAATACATGTCACGACTAAAGAAATACTTTTTATTGGCCTTGTTTGTCTTGGACAAAAGCATTCCACTAGACTTCCAATCATCCTCATTACAAATCTGCTCCGACTACCAACTCGAGGCCTCGTCTAATATGTATCTATAGGCCGACCGTTTAACTCGCGTATCGCCTATCGCCAAGATTCTGACTCCTCAAGCTGCATAGACAGTGATGATGATTCAAGCGATATGGATATTAGTGACGAATAGTCTTACATTACTTTTATCTGTGGTTAAATAGTTCTTTAAGAGAATTAATTAATGTTTTATGACTTTGTACCTCAGATGGCGATACGCGAGTTAAACGGTCGGCCTATAGTCGGTGCGGTGGTCGGAGCCAGCTACTTTCTCCATATTCCATGAAATTTAAATCTTCAAATTTTGATTGGTTTGTTCTAGTTCACATTCTTGAAAGAACCAATCAAAATCAACTTTTAGTCGGACAGAGACAATACTTAAGTAAGGCGAGTGCGAGTGCCCAGCTATACGGTATCTATGGTCATCTATTTGGAGGCTCCAACCAATCTGCAAGAAACGCGTCATTGGCGATGCTTATAACTGTTGCCTTTTGAACTTATAACCGAAGCGTACTGCGCGATGTAGAAGCTTGTAGAAGTGTAATGAATCTTTGGCAGAATAAACTAAACGTTGTAAAAGCATTATCTAGGGCGGTATAATACCGATCTTGCTGCAACCGATGCTAATTTTGATTTGAACGGTGAACGATTTTGCCATAATTAAACTAGCTCTAATAGGTCCTCTTAGATTACATAAACCGCAGTGCGTACATTTTGATGATGCAATTTAAACTTCTCTTATATCTCCATGCTGTCTCCCGCTTTGACTGGAAGGTAGTAGACAATCTAACTTTCCTGTTATTATCTTTCCAAATCCAAGACAGTTAAGTGTGCTGGGACTTGGCCGCGTTCACCGCGCCCGCTGTCGTTCCTGGCTTACAGGATCAACAGCCTACCATGACACCGTAAAATATTACTATTGCAGTTTTCTAAAACAGAAGTTGCTCTACACATTGTAAGTACAACACGACATCCTTTTTCCGCATCTCCATCAATACTGCTTCAAGCTGTAGCAGGACGCCGCGAGGTGAATTGATTAGAAAAAAGGTCCATTTGTAAAACACTGTATAGTATTAAATTATCTGTGACTGAACTATTGTCATGCCACGGTAGTGTAACCCTAGCTTAAGAGATTCTATCATTTTAGTAATAATCTAGATTTGTATGTTCAGTTCGCTGCAACATCTTGTACAAAAAATGTAGGATTTACCTTATGAATAATTCACGAAGGCAGTAAGATGAGAAAATATGAGACATACTCGTACAATTCCGTGCGTGGTACCCGATAGGTTACCACGAAGTTCTGTAGCAATTTTATAAGTGTTGTGTGAGAGAGATGCATTTATATAACTGTATATTGCTATCTCTTTTAGCGCTTGCCTTTGTTATTTTTGTAAAATCACAGTATGGTAAGTTTGATATAAGAATATGTAGTCTTTCGACCGTAATATTTTGTTTCCCTAATTTGGTTGCAGTAATACTTTGTCTAACGCTCAAGTACCTAGGTAGTTTACTTGTTTGGGTAAGTGGTACAGTAAGTAATATCGATCCCCAGACTATCCATCTGCTTGTTTGTCTGCGTTTCGTCATTTATTCAGATAATAAATATGTATTTAAACTCTAAGGTGCAGGGTTTTACAAAATAAGTAGACACATTTGCCTTAACTAAGCCTAAAATGGTACATTATTTCTATTTTAATACCTTTAATTAGTTGTCTCAAGTTTTCTAATTAGCAATTAATTTTCACTCGCTTCAGTAGGAAAAATGTAAAAGGTGTTTTAGAATGTTAATTACTTGTAAGTAGGTAAAGAAAGTAATTATGTTTAGGTACATCACATTATCCTTAATAATTTTAGTACATTCGAGTCACCTTCGTCTATAAGAGTGCACCCTTCAATCTGAGTACACAAGATCTACCTACACGTAGTAGGTAGGCGCAATAAAATGATGGTTCGCTTGGACCATGGTGCCCGTGAGCAGCGGTGGTGCCTTTCCATTGAAATATAGTGCGCAGGTTCGATCCTCGATTCATCGGTGAAATAAAACATCATGAGGAAACCGGCATGTCTAAGAACTAATTATTTGAGGACGCAAAACATTTAACTGCCCGTACTTGACCAAGTGTGGATTAAAGCCTAAACTTTGTCAATAGTTGAGAGAAGACCGCTGTGAATACACCGATAAAAACGGTTGAAGTTTTTCTGCAATATCTGGTCGCGCTGCCCGACGCTGTGTCCAGTGGTCACGGTGTTATATGGCACTCTTTAGTGGCATTAGATTTATGATGCCCTATTGCGTGTATCTGTGTACAAATTTGTTGCCTTGTACCGATTGAATGAGTGGGTTGACTTTGTTTTTATTCGAAAGTTGGAGTGATCGAAACGGTTCTCGCTTGAGGATTTCATTAAATCTCTAACAGTATTCTAAAAATCTAATAAACGTTAACGTTGTAAATAAGGTGACATTGATTTTTATTCATGTCTTACTAGCCTCCGCCTATGACTTCAATCACGTGATAATTAAAAAAAAAAGCGTAAAAAGCAAACATCCAGATATTCTTACAAAATTTCGTGGTTCTATTATTCACTTCAACCCTTTTTAGTGTTCCGCTGCTGAGCACGGGTCTTCTCTAAACTATCTTACGAGTTGAGAGAGTTTAGGCCTTAATCCACACACGCTGGCCAAGTGCGGGTTGGTAGATGTCACATGTCCTCGAATGATTAGTTCTAAGACATGTCCGTTTCCTCACGATGTTTTCCTTCACCGATATTGAGCGGTGATGAAACAATTCACACAAAGATGTGTGGGCTGGGAATCGAACCCGCGACCTTGTATTTCTAATGCGAGGCCTGTACCGCTGCGCCACTTCTGCTAGTAGGTTCTACTCTTCAGTTCTAGTAAATCACTGATACGAACCGGAGCCAAAAGCCAAGGCAAACCTAATTCGAAGCGGAGGGTTGTAATAAATTGAGATGAAGCGAAAAATATGCAGACTGGCAAATCTCATTGTAGAAGCCGTACTCCGATTTGACTCGATAGGTAGCTGTGACGAAGGGTGAAAGTCTGGAAAAGGGAAGCCGGAGCAAAAAGTTCTTACTTAGGAAAATAATATCTCTTCACTACCGTCATCGATCGTTCTTACACTTGATGCTATACTTATTTTTGTTGTTATATTAAACTTTTAGGCGTTACATTATATGTTATTAAGTACGTGTGATATCGAACATTTCCTAAAGGGAAGCCGATGGGAATCGACTTGTACGGACTCTAGTAAAAACAGGTATGAGAGGTATTATTGAGTGACAATGTAGACGAAAATGGTTTATGTACCTAAAGTCAGTATGTGCTTACCATGACACCCCGTAAAGTTTTATTACTGCAGTTGTACAAAAGAACAGTTGCTCTACACATTGTATAGCGGCATCCCTCTTCCACAGCTCCAACAATACTGATGTAAACTGTTATTCATCGAGTTACATTAAGTTCCGTAAAGTTTAACACTGGATCCGAAAATCATCCATATCGTATAAATCTAGAGAACCAATAGTAGCCCTCTGACTTTAATCCCAGCGGCCTTATTCCAACACTATCGATTGGATGAAGTTTTCGGATCAGTTAACCTCAAATTCCGGAATAGGTATGCGTAAAACTTCGAAAACAGATACTTGTCTCACTTAAAATACCCAAATGTAATATTCAGAATATTTAAGGAAACTTTATTTATCTTGTGGTTTTGTTATTACAGGTTTTCAGTCTTAAAAATCAGTCGGGTGTGAATTACACTTACACACAAAGGGTTCTGTACTATTTGATTATATTTTTAAACAATTTCCAAAAAAGGAGGAGGTATGCTCCCTCGATACCTATTTGATGGTTGTTGTAGATTTGGCACCGACATCAAATGATATCAAATACTTATTAAAGATTTCTGATTAACTAAATCACAATAGGAATTACATAATGATGAGTAAATTTATTTCTTACACTTTTTAGTTTTATTTTTGAAGTAGGTTTTTTTTTATTATTTTATGCCACACCAGCTTATAAAAATTGAAAGATGAAAGCCAATAAATAGTGATTAATTGGATCTTATTGAAGGCTTTCGAAAACATAAAGTACCTGCAAGAAACGATTTCTCATAAAATTAAGGTGAAACATGTCGACACGCGTTTCGCCTGCTGATCAAACATTATCAGACACCTGTTAAAGCACTCTTACACTATTTAGCGTTTTACTGCTAAAAATATATTTTGATCATCATACATTTATAGGTTTAATTATATATTCCTTTAAGAAAAAAAAACTCATTGAATATAGTTATACTTTTTTGTAAATACTGTCAAAACATTAGTCATAATTAAAAAAAAAATGACTCAGATTTCAAGTACCTACAAGTTTAATAAAAAGTACAATACATTAAAAAATCCGTATATTTTTATTAAAAAAAAAAACAGCTTATCTAAATCTTTTTGGAACACATCGTCGATTTACCCACAAATCCGGAAAAAATCACGAGGAATGAAATAAAAATAGAAATTAAAGCTTAAAATACGACCTGTTATGCCATCATTGTTTGCTGTTCGAGGTCAGAACTGGATTCACGGTTTAATCTCTTGTGGTAGCTTATATTACGTTTCATTTGATGGAATATTATCACTTTATCCATGATTCTACGTCAAAAATAATGATTTGTTCATATGTATCGCACGGCCTATGTCAGTTACGTCTTTTAGTTTAATTAAAGATTGACTAACTGTGCCATCATCAAAATATTGTTGTTTTAGCGGTGTTTGACAGGTCTGTTAGTGTAATGGTTAGTGACAATGATTATTAAGAGTCGTGAGTCGTAGGTCGTGAGTTCAATTCTCAACCAGGACAAATCTTAGTGTGATGGATGTCTGTTTTCTGGGTTTGGTGGTTGTCTGGGTGTCATTTATCTATAATATGTATATAAAACATGTATTTAAGTAGTACCTCAGGCCCTAGTATCATCTTTAATACAAGCATCTTTAATACGCTGTGTGTATGTGTAAAAATATTAATATTATTTTAACGAGATTTATACCAGTACAATCCCATCACTGCTGCGCCAGGAAGCCAGGATCGAGAGAGGCGCGCGAAGCTCGGGTTTCGGTACCTGGCCAAAACCCAAGACAAGCACCTTAACTTGGATTGGATTTCGCGCGAACTTATTTAGAAAAACAAGAGGAGTAGTTAGTTAGATTAGCCACTTCCCTCCAAGCAAACCAAAAGGCTATTAAATTTTATGACGAATAATCAAATGTTAAATATTCGTAGTACAATAACAAAAGGCATCATTCTGGGTTACGAAAATTCTGTCTCTATTTAGTCTGTCTTGGAAAATATTGGACACGTATATTTTTGCTTTTCTGAATTAATAAAAAAATCCCAGAACAAAAATCTCCCACTATTTAACTTTAATGCAATTTATATCAAAGTTAAGGAATGGGAGTTGTTTACGCCCTAATGACTAAAAACTATTATGTAAACGTGACGTCACACTACAGTTTGACTCAATATTTCTCCTTTATTTTTACATTACGTGAAAAAAGAAAAATATAGGTATGTCCAATATTTTAGTACAATCTACACTAAAATTTATTCATCTTGCATTTATCAGTTTCACCACAAAACTAGCATTTAAAACTGACGGATAGCGAATGGATACTTTAAATATAAGGTTCCATTAATGTCTCTCGGGTATATGGAACCCTAAAAAATACAGAATATTGTATTCCACTAAAGCTCACGTAGTTTAACGATTCAATTTCTTTATTCAGCGATGCAAAGAATTTCTTGTTCTGATTTTCATATTGAAACTTAATGTACGGTACTACATTGTAGAAATACTTTACCAGACGTTTATTAAAATCATTTATTTTCATTCGCGAGGAAAATTTTCAGTTGAAAATCTACCTCAATACAGCTATTTGAAGATAAATGGAATTCTGACACTTACCTAGCACAACCATGAAGTTGAGCGGTTTAAACTTACTTTTTTGTGCGAAGGGCTTGACGTTTGCTCAAACATTTGAATGCAAAAAAACAGCGCGGGTGGTCAAGCGGTAGTCACACACAAATTATTTTATTTTCATTATTTTGTTAATTATTCATAATCAGGTGCATTTCGTGAACAGGAATTCAAAGTTTAATAAGCTGTTGTACTTACCAAGGTTTCAATATTAAACAATTATAATTATTTATCAATTATTCCCAGAAACAAACTTACTAAAACCTTTATATAAGTATTAATAACGCTCTGAGAAAGAACCGGCACTATTTCCAAATTAGTTTGTAGCCGACTGAAGACAGCAACAGCGGACGACGCGCGACGTGTCGCTGTGACCTACCTAGTTTCTATGTTGCTCTAGTCGGCGCGAAATTCGAGTTACTACTAAAGATGCAAGTTCAGAGCCCAGAGAGCAGCAACAGAAGACGTGTGGCTGCGGCCTAACCTCTTAAAGTTAATAACTGTGTATGAGTATGAATATTAAGGGTGTCCGGCAAAGGGTTGCCACGATGTTAAGTATCTGGCAATGCATAACGTAATTTTTGATAATGTTCTGATGAAAATACCAAAAATATCACACTATAATTTCATGAATTTATGTTACACACCTCTAGTATCATTTACCGGCCAAAGCCACGATAACTCAAACTTTATGCTGGATACATCGTTTTTAACCTGCTTTGGAAGCATGCACTGACAAACTGTTTGTGTAAAATGACGAAGGTCTGGCGTTTACAGGCTCTTGGTCTATTATACTTGTCGAATTATATTGATTCATGTAAATGAAGTCTCATATTGTCCCTCGACAATTTGAATAATTTAAACACGGTGTAAATATAATAATATTATGCTAATCTCACACGATTTAGTATTATCCAGGCATGTCTAACCTTGTCACTAGACCTAAAAGTAGACCCAAACTGTCTACTTTATTAGCAATTCAACGACTTAAAATTCGGGACCTGTTCAAAAGATTAAAAGCAATCCCCTATTTATTTATTTACGCTAGCTGCCTAACGAAACTTCGTGATATGGATTAGTAATATAGGAATTCAGTACTCCGTAGTCCAGTGTTTTGGGGAAAGTCACCTTTGTCCGTGGAAGTGCACTTTTTATCTGAAATCCCATAGCTGGTGCCCGGGTAGTGCAAATCATGTGGGAGAACGCTGGTGGTAGACTTCGGCCGTGGTTAGTGACAACCAACCAGACACAGCCGCACCGCCAAGCGACCTTGCCGTGTTCCGCTACGATGTTTGGTGACACCACTGGAGGATGGGTTGGAATTATTGCTCTTTTATGGTTTCAAACCATAAACTTGGAGCCTCATTCCACTGCGACCTTCTCACCGAAACATATTTGTAATTACGAGTAAATTGGTATATAGGTCAAGCGCGTTCTATCGTAGACTACATCATTACTTGACACGAAGCAAGCGCAAACTTGTAGTCAAGCGCAAGCCTATTTCAGAATAAAAAAAACGCGAAGTCCCGTATCAAATCCCAGGTCTAGCAAAATCACATTTCTAGTTATTTCTAAGAAAGTCTTGGTAATGTCATAGTCAATATTTTTATTTCTTTGAAAATTTTAATTCTACTTGAAATAAGTCAAAAAGAAAATTATGTTGGAGTGGCTTGGTCTGAAACAGTTTTATCTTTTAAATAGGTATATATTGACGTGACAACGTCTTAAATTAGGTTGCGGCTGGGAGGCACTTATGAAAAAGTGTAACGCTCGGTAACGTTACGATGAGTCACCGAACGAGAGAGAGGCCCGCCGAATGCCTTGCGTCTCTCTCCCACTCAACTATGTTTCATCCTTCTTCCTACTATACGAATGAATATTCACATTAAAATTATTTTACCACTCAAAGTCGTTGTCACGTAAAACTTTCGCCCGTATACCGAATTTACAGGCAACAAATTTTTTTTTTTTAATAAGCTTATCTTCCTATTATGTACTTTACAATTGTTATAACAAAAATTTCTTTATTAACGCATCTTAAATATGTATGTTTTTTTTTTAGTTTTAGCTAAGAGAAGTACTCAGAGATGAGACACTTAAAAGTGTTGAAGTAGAAGAAAAAGTTGTCAATGAAAGGTGTCACAAACTAATGAATATACGCTGTATCTCAAATTTGCTGTTGGGTCATTATGTATTCTGTAGCGATCGCGTGAGCACGAATTTTTTTATAGAAAATAAATTTAAATGAATTTTTTTTTTTAGCTGACTATATCTTACTTAGACTTAACCCACCAGTACAGTCCCGTTACTGCTACTCATGTAAGCCAGGATCAACTGCGGCACCATATAGAGATTCGGGATTTGAACCCGGCCAAGCCCCGGGACACCTAAAATGAAAAAAATAATAGGACTTGGAAAGTTAGCTCTCTTCCCTCCAGAAAGCGTGACGGGTCTTTGAAAAATAACTTTAACTATAGCAGGCTTACTTATAAAAATTCCAACACTATTTTGGTCCGGCTCGGGGTTTGAACCTGTAATCATCCTGACAGGTAGACCTTAAACTTTTTAATAAGGAACATTACCTAATCTTGATTCAACTTTATGTTTCAATCTAAACAGTTAATTAGATGCCTAATTTAAAAGTTTTATTCATTTGATACTAAAGCAAAGAGCAATAAATTAACGCTGTGCAATTAAAAGTGCGAAACATTAAATTAGGATTTTTAAAAGCATTATTTATTTACTTTTAAAATGGAAAAAATTTGGCTCAGTTTTAAAAGGATCAAAGGAACATAAACTTTATTACCAAAATTGCTCACAAAATATAACATTTTGATATAAAATAGCTAAACATAGCGCTCTAGTAAGCACATTCCATCCTAGACCACATCCTACACACATGTGATTAAGCACAAGCTTTTTATTATAATAAAAAGTTACTCCGAGTTTTAATCCGAGATCTCTTAATCCGAATTTCTAAAATAGATGCAGATTTACTGGCAATTTTAGCGTTAAGGTAGTTTAAGGTACTATTCTAAACCTCCCAATTGCAACTGCCTACAGCACGTGCAGTTGGAAGAACAATTTTTATGAAATTTAATATGACGACTGCATCACAGCTAACGATTTTATTCCGCCGGCTGCAGGTGCTGTCGGTAGTGACTGTTGCAGTTCGCAGCCTGGTTTGGAATTGTACCTTTAGTAATGGCTAGTTAACATAGTGCGAGCTCGCCTGCCGAGTAACTGCACTGCAGTAACTCGCACTATTTGGACGTCACTTACAAGTAACTCGTAGATGCGAGTTAGACAGTAGCTTGCATTTGAGTTACTTGTACATTTTTTGTTGTCACTTGCCTGTTCGCTCGGCAGCAACTCTCACATGGCAGCAGCTCGATCGTACTTCGCATCGTTTGGAGTGCCAGCCGGACAGTTCTGTTATAAGCGAAACCTGTGTTTTTTGTGTACTTGATTGTCTTTTGATATTAATATTTCTTCCTTGAAACTCTTAAGAGAAATTCAAAAGACAGGGGGCAGCATTACTTTGTGTTGTGTAGACAGCAAAGGCGAGCCGAGCTGCTGGCATACACACGACGTTACTCATACGTTCAAGCGTTTATTGAATTAAAAATGGCTGCCGAAAAATGGTCTTCTTATACATAATTATGATTATATTATATTCATAAAGCACTACTGAGCAAACTTGACTCACCTAGTGAAGTACTACAGCTTATAGCAGTATTTTAGGAGCTGTGGAAGAGGGATGCTGATAAACAATAATATGTAGAGCTACATCTCTTTCGTACAACTGCAATAATAATGCTATACGGCGTCATAGTATATCTGCTAGCCCCAATCACTATGTGTCGTGTATGAGCTATTGGACAGTAGATAAGCCTAGTAAATGCCTACTGGCTAAGCAGCAGCTTGCACTGTGTAAACTAGACATAACAATTGCTCGTATATATGAATGTAATAAGATTTCACGAAATTATTTTATCAGTATAATATAACAATGCTCCAGGATGAAAGGTTTGTCAGTGAAAATATTTTTCTTAGCTTTAATCAAAGTGTAAGTACAAGAAATGATAAACAGTCGAAATGTATTACAAAGACATCAATGTTTACTGAACAAATAACAATTCTCATACATTTGAAGAGACAAGCAATTTAGATGTTTTATTAATCTAATTGAAATACAGCAAATAATATTAGCTCCAGGATTCTTTGATATACCTAAGTATAAATCTTCAGATAAATTGACAGAGGCTAAGCAGGAATTTTTTACTTTGAAAATGATCATTCTCTATTCACTTTCAAAGTAAAAATTCCTTACTTAAGTAGTAAGGGATCCTTTTAATCTTCACACAAATTGATCTTATACTTTTCTTATTGTTAGTGAACATAATTAATTAAGTGAAAATAATCTACGTATAATGAGCTTAAAATACGTTTATGAATACTGGGGTTATTTCTTTTCTTTTTATCAGATTTCATAGAACAAATAAAGGCTATTTTCATAATATTACATTAACTTCAAATATAAACATTAACAACTTGATTCGCAGAAACTAAACTTACTAAAATCAAATTGGATGTCAGTAGACAATCATCAAGTTTGTTTTAAAACTGCTATTTCATTACGAATTAAGGTGAAATACTAAAATTGAGATAGTAATTACAGAACTCCATTTCAAAGGCTGTAATATGACTGCTTGATATTTTGGGCGGAGTTCTAACTCAATTCTGAATATATTCACGTTTTAATTTAGATCTCAGAATATGAGATGTCTAGTTTTGAGTCTAGAATGTTTTAGATTGAATAAAATAATAGGTAACATTAATTAACATGTATTCAGTAAAATACGAGTGCTATGCTACCTAGTGTAGAACAATAGCTGCTAAATAATGTGAGCCCCTTCAAAAACTAACACCTGGTTTTAAACACATATTTTCCGGACATGATGTTTGGAAAATATGTGTTTTTTCTTTTTTTCATGTAAATTTAAATTTAAATCCTGTTTGTGCACAATCAGAATGAGATCGATTGTAAGCAGATTTATTAATTTATTTCTTTTAATAACGACAATTTAAAATCAATCAATCAGTAAAATGATTACGAATTACCTACGACGAATTAGAAACGATTAGCAATGGTGAAAAATTATGTTTGTGACGGTATTTTTTTTAAATAAAGAAACTGACTGACTGATACTTCAAGGCACAGCCCAAACCGTTGGGTCGAAAGATTTCTATTATGGCACATTGGTTCCTTACGAGATCTAGAGGTGAACTAAGAAATTCTTATTAATTCTTAACTGGTAAAACCCCCGTTTTACCAGATAAGAATTCTCGCGGGCAAAGGCGCGGACAGAAGCTAGTAGTAAATATTATTATTGAGTTAGTTTAGAATTAGCTTCAAATACTTGTTTGCACATCCGCTTCTCAATACATCAGCTGTCATTTTGTACTGTGATCGCGACCGCCTTTCCAGTCAGCTGTCAGTTGAAAATGTCAGCATGAACGAAGGAATGAACGATCACTGCCCACGGACAGGTAAAGCGGAAATCTTAGAAGAGCTGATACTTTGTGTTGGACCGTTGCGTCGTCAGGAAGTGCGCATGCAACCATGTGCTCGGTGGACGTTATGCTTTTAGCTTTAATCCAACTGAATCTTAGGAATCTGTTACCATCAGTAAAATTAATGATTGTGCTATCGAGAATCTGGGTGAAGTGATTACCGTAGTTATTATATTGGAATACTGTTTTCTTACTTTTTTCATACTAGTTTTAATACTTCTAAAGTTGTTTGATAAACCTGATTTTAGTCGAAAGCCTTCATATTTTATCACATGTTAGTACTCATGATTACTAACTACTTTCCCAAAGAAACTTTTTTTTATGATTCGCTATTTTAGGTATATTGATTACCTTACCCTTACCTTATATAAATAGTTCCATTTTAAGGATTTTGTTAAAAAAAACTTAGTCTAATTCAAAACGGATTTTAAAAGCGATTCTATGAATACGTACAATTTTTCATTTAATTTTCCTACCTTGCAGTAAATATCAATACTTCTACTGAGAAACCCAAACAAGGCTATTGAAACCTACGTAATTCCTACTTTAGTTACTAGAAATCTATTAATTCTATTTATTTTAACAACTCAAACGTTTAATGTTACAGTGAATAGACCCAAAAGAGACATTTATCAAAACGTAATTCCTCTATACTCCCGTGACAATAAATACCTTGAAACATTAATGTAATACAGTTTACAATGAATGATAAATTGCTACTGGTACTTGTTATAAAGCAATTAAGATATTGTTGTTAGTTTATAATAGTAATTCAATAAATTGTCTAAAGCTTTCGTGCATTAAACTGATTGCTACAGCAGTCGAAATTTACATTACATACAACATTTACGTTAAATTCCAACTAAAACAGCAGCGGCTAGCAGCGGCTTTTTGTGGTAAAATGTTACAAATAAAACAAAAACTTCACTCATTTAAAGTTAAACACAAGCAGTGTGACATCGCGAGGCTGCTTGAGACTTGCAACAGACTATGCCCCACCTTTGCCTCGAAATAACTTTGAAACAAATCAAAAAGATTTGCATTATTTTGCCCTAAATAGCAGCTGCCATACACTACCAGACGCTGCTTTTTTAGTGGTAACTAGTTTCCCCCTACGTCGTTCTGTTTCACTTTATGCCCTAAGAATTCATACGAAATCATTATGCTACATTTGGAGACTGGTTTATTGAAGTAATCTGGACATATTCCGCTGTGCACAAGAGAGGAAGAGCTTCCAAGAGCTGATAGACAACCTCCAGCAGTGGAGAGGCACTTGAAGTAGAAGAAGTTACAGCCATTTAGAGATCAATCCTTTAGTTTCACCAAAGGTTGCATCTTTGATGAAGTAGTGCTTAGTTATTACGTTGTAAATATGATAAGATAATATTTTGAAGAAGACAAGATATCTCTATGACACAAAATATAATTATATAATAACAGTACTAGTGTTAACGTCAATTATAGACATGCACGACATTCAGTAATTAAACATACCTTAATTTAATAATGAATTAATGATAATCTATGATTTAAATTAACATCATTAACATTCTCATGTTATATGAGTATTAAAAATTGTATGCGGAACAGAGAAATCCCTACCTAAATAAACCAAACCCTTTTATAACCAAATACGGGCAAATCTTAATCCAAATCTGTGATTGCCCTTTGAAATTGAGCTCGGTCCAAGGACTTATTGACATAACAAAGCCAAATGAGCTTTCCACTTGAGCTTCCTGTTTCTCACCATATTGCATGTACACACAGCCACAAAATCGAGCTTCTATTAAGATTTAGATAGACAACTTTTGCGTATGGACAATTATTTGATTTTTCAGCGGGTTATTCCTTGACAAACCCATTCCCCCTAGGCTAGGATACGTCTCCGAGGAACTCGGTATAATTTATGACCTTAGAGGATGAATAACATAGGAATCAATTACGATTATGTTACAAACTAATTCGTACCTAATCAATGAATCTGTATAATGGGCAGTCGCGTCAAGCGCAAGTCAATCTCAGAATAAAAAATAGTTTTTTTTTTTAATTCTTAGTGGTAAGCCTGTTCACTCTATAACGGCGAGGTCTTGGGTTCTATTCCCGGGTCGAACAAAAATATTTTTCTAATATACTTCGAGAATTGAATTGCAGGTCGAACTTTGGAAACTTTTTAACCAGTGCGCAATTATTTTTGGTGGAACTGTATCAGTAATAGAACACATTGCACTTAATTGTTTAATACGTTTTTTTTTTATATTTGTTGAAGTTTATGTTCTCAATGTTGGTGCACTGTTTAAAAAGTTTCCCTGTATAGAGTGACTTCCCTCTTCTACTAGCTATTCACACCGAAAATCAATTTTTCCACTAATTTTTATGACCGATTTTGTGACCAACTCAAGACACACACGTTAACTCAGTCACAACATCGGCCTTAAAAAGTGGTGAAAAAATCGACTGTTACTAGATTAACGACCTTCATAATTCCAACTTTTTTCTTACTTAATAATGGCCTTATAAACACTTAAAGGTTTTAAAAACTCAACCCTTCGAGACGTCGTAATTACTAATTAGTAAATTAAAAACAAAGGCGTGAACAGCCAGATTGTAATCCTCTTAATGAGCTTATTCTCGAGCCAACCCCGCTTAAATTTATTAAAGCTCGCTTGCATAAGTTATGTTCTACGTGTAACACACTTTCTGATGTCTTCATCGAGTTTTAGGACAACCAATATCTAAATCAAAAGGTTCACTTCATGTACAATCTTTTATTTTGACTGTCTAAATAAAATGGTTTTCTTATGTGAAGAGAATGGATGATAGATGATAGACGATAGGCGAGTGGAAACACAGGTAGAGGATAACA
This sequence comes from Meganola albula, assembly GCA_936450015.1. Classification (NCBI taxonomy): domain Eukaryota; kingdom Metazoa; phylum Arthropoda; class Insecta; order Lepidoptera; family Nolidae; genus Meganola; species Meganola albula. The sequence continues at coordinate 6,099,537 of OW388166.1, forward strand.
TAAGAGGACATTCTCCAATCTCTTCGGTGATGTCCCTGAAAAGGTGCGTAGCACTCACAACCGCCGTGCTTGTATGATCAGTTGTATAAAAATTGGTGAGCCTAAGGAAGTTTGTTTAGATGGAAGCAGGTGGCGTTCTATAGTCTAAACCCCCCATCGGGAAAATAACGTGAATGTATGGCTAATAAAAAATTATTACAACTTGAAAAATACAGATCAAGCAACGGTGCGATTTTGAAAAAAAAATGTCGTCTCTTTGACTTTTATTCGTAATTTACAAATTAACGAGATCGACACAACATTGTGATGTTCAGGCTATATTATTATCTACTAAAAAGTTTGTATACTTTACCTTTTTAAATAATCAGATTCTCGGAAACGGCACTAAGGATTTTCATGAAATTTAGTATGCTGGGGGTTTCGGGGGCGATTAATCGATCTAACTAGATTTCATGTTTAGAAAACGTAGTTTTATTCGTGTTCAGAAACAATGAAAACTGCTACAATATCATTAAAATTTGAAGGTAAAATTTAGGTGGTAGATTGGGAGGTCATGAAACCAGATGATCCCGGTTTGAATCCCGATTTTTTTTCTTATTTAGTAAGAATAACTATAACTCATTATAACTGGAGCCCTATAATATAGTTTAAAAAAAAACGAGCGAAGCTCTGTCATCCAGGTACTTTAAATTTATAAGTGAACCTTCTGCACTCTATGTATGAGGTCAAAGTGAGTTGAGTGATTTTCTTAGAAATCGTCTTTTCAGGACCAGCGTAAAGATTGATGTTTGGGTTTTATGCTGTCATGTTTTGTTTACGATTCGTCATTTTTCTACTACATATAGTTTCTTGTTTGTAGGAGTAGGAATCTAAGTAAGTGTAGGTAGAGTTAAAGTAAAGTAAGAATCGGTTTGGTGTATGCTGGACACAGGTTTTCGCTTAACTATAAAAATGTGTGACGGACATTTGATGAACGATGTTATGAAGATAACCCCTTATCATCATCTTTTCAGCGATATTATTTTATTTATTAACTGAAATAGTATCGCTGATGGTAACCAGTACAAAATAGGTATTTTAGATTGTCCTACCATTTGTATGTAATTTTAAATTCACACAATTTATTACTTAAAAATTTTCATTTCATCATCATTCCCGTTTCAAATTACTGTAATTTGAAATAAAAGAATTAAGTTTAAAAAGAACATTTTAAATCGTATTAACGGACTGCCTCAGTGATCCAGCGATAAAATTTAATTTAATTAGCTTTATAACCGCCAAACAGCGACTGTTTCAATTACTGGGTCAAGCAAAAACACTTTTCTAATATGCTTAAATAATCTTAGTTGCAGCTTGAAGTCAGGAATTGTACCAGTTAGCCGGTGGGTGGTATTCACCTCTAACGTCTTTAAAAAGATAATTTTTCACGCCATTTGCTAAAAATAAGCATGTCAAACAATACCCTATAAATACCAACATAGGGACAAATGGGGTCCTAGTTGGGTCATAAATCTACGTCCCCATAAGTCGTTAAGAGAAAGGGTATACATTGAAGTGTTAAGGGACGTAATAAAGGAAGGTCGCTGGCGTTACTGTCTTGAAACCTGGATAAGTAGTTGGACGAAGTATTTAAGGACTACTTGAAACTGTAAAGGTAGGTTAATTCAAGGATGTAAGTGTCTCAAGTAAAGTAAATAATTATTATGAGAAAAGGACTAGACAGTAGGTATATGAAAGAAAGAAAGAAGAAAGAGTGCCAGAGTTATGTAACCAATATGAGATATTAAGGGAGGAAAAGAAAATTAAATGTGAACTGAAATTAAAACGGAAACTTAAAGATATATTTGGAAGTAAGTAAAAAAAAAAACAAATAGGAAAATGCATGCATAAAATTGTAATTAGGTATTGTAAAATTGTAATGAGCTCAGAATTTGATTCTGGGACTGGTTACTGTTAAACAATTTACGAACAAGCTTGGCTATCATATATTTCAAGCAGTTTTACCAACTAATCATAGTTGTCCAAGTATTTAAGATTATTACCGGGTCGGATCTCAAAGTTTGAGGTTGTATTCTGACAAGTTAAGGAAGTATGCGATGTTCTGGCTATTGTTCAGTAAATTTGCGATTTAACAGTACCTCTAATACGAGTTCGTCTTTCGTCTACTTTTTTGAACTTGTCACGATGAGGTTTTAAATTTTATATTTAAAAAAAATAGAATAAAGAGCAAAATAATTTGTAGATGGACCACTGAATCGTATAAATTGGGCTCAAATCCACCATACTATTCATATTAGAAAGAAAAGAAAGAAGAAGAAAACAACTTTTATTTGACAGAGACAGGACAAACAATACAGAATCAAATGATACAAAAAACACTGCTGGCAACACTGCCACCAATTTATGTAAAACTAGCGACCCGTCCCAGCTTCGCACGGGTGCAATGTGTTATACTTATAAACCTTCCTCTGGAATCACTCTATCGCATCAAAATCTGTTGCGTGGTTTTAAAGACCTAAGCATACATAGGGACTTATGGACAGAAAAAGCGACTTTGTTTTATACTATGTAGTGATTATATTTCTCTTGTGTTGGCAACATCAACGCTCTCTCGCCTAGTAAAAAGCCACTGAGTTACACTACATCGCATTGTGTCAAATATTAAAATACTAATTAAAGTGATTGATTGTGCTATAAAGTGATTGTTTTTATCACCAAACTTCACGCATTCTACAAACACACGAAAGAGAAAAAATATATTCATTAATGGAAACAGTTAAAAAGAGGAAAAAAACAAAGAGTAAGTGTGACCCATCAGTGTCAAACATGGACATTGCTCAGTAAATGCTGTGAGTGCCTACTAGAGGCGATCCATAGCACTGTCAGCAATGTCTTACTACTATTTTCTTGTAAATACATACTAAAAAAAGATAATTACACCCAGACTGAAAACAAATAAAATTCGATTGAGTATTTTAGATAGAAAACCCTTAAGATTACAGAATTCTTCCAGTAAATCTCAAACAAAATCGTTGCAATATCACACTCCATTTATTTTTATACGCCTTTAGTAAAATAAATGGCGAACCCATTTTACACTTCCAAGGCGGACAAATAAGCACTATTTAAGGGATCAAACACATAGCTTACATTGTAGGTAACAAATAACATTAGAACGGACCGGTTAAGCGTGAGTCGTAATCGAAATCGATGGTTCAGTATCTATCTATCTATAATTCGGGTTAAGCAATACGAAAAAAAAAAGAGCAGCGGTGGCGCAGCGATACGTTCGCCTTGAAATATAAGGTAGCGGATTCGATTCCCAGTCGTATTAACACATCTTTGTGTGAATATTTTCATATTTGCTGTTCAATATATCATCAAAACCTCGGAAACCGGCATGTCTAAGAACTAATCATTCTAGTACATGTGACATCCACCAACCTGCACTTGGCCAGCGTGTGTGGATTAAGGCCTAAACTCTCTAAACTCGAAAGAAAGTTGAGAAAAGACCCGTGCCCAGTAGTGGGAGACTAAAAAGGGTTGAAGTAAATACGACAAAAGATTGCGAAAAGGTACTATCATAAGAATGCAAAGAAATCCACAAATTATTTATTTCAATGTGTGATGTTCGCGTAAATCTAAGACAATAGTATTTTAGATTTTAAAGTCCACCCGAGACCATTAAGTCTAAAAAGAATTTGAAATGTCGGGATTTAAAAACTGAAATAAACCGCGATAAAATCCGTTATAAAATAGTTTTATTTCAATGTAAAATATTCGCGTAAATGTAAGATATTATTATTATTTTACCTATTCTATTTTTAAATTCAATTTATACTCATTTTTAAATTTATTTTCATTTTATCGAACGTTTTGGATGAAAACATGTGGATGTAATATGTTCACAAATAATTCTTAGACATCGAAATAAAACTAGATATTTTATAAAGGACTAGCAAACCCGGCGAACTCCGTTTCGCCACCAGACGGTTTCGTTTTATGTAACATTTTCCCGTTTGTCTGTTGAAAATTTTCCTGAATTTTCTTTGCTATAAACCTCACGAAGCCCAAGACCTTTACAACGAATGCAAAACCGTGGAAATCGGTTCGTGCGTTCTGGAGTTATAGCGTCAAGAAGGAAAACCCGACTTATTTTTATATAGTAGATTTCAACGCGGTTTAATTTAGATTTTGATATCCCGACGTTTCAGTCTTTTCAGACTTCATAGTCAGGGTGGACTGGGGTTTTCGACGTCCAAACTTATTAATAACAATTATTAATTACTACCTACAAACATTATATTATTTAAGTTCTTAGAGATATTTTCTTTCAAGTATATCGAGCAGCGGCTACAAAGTCTGTGGGCAGTTTCTACTGTATAGTGGGACAATATAGTGGGACATTAACACACACGGTCATCTGATCCCAAACTAAGCAGAGCTTGTACTATGGAAACCAGATAACTGGTAATATACTACATATAATACTTTTCTTTTGTAAATATATACTTAAATATAGATAATTACACCCAGACACAAGACAAACAGACATATTTAAACAAATGTTTGTCTCGGGTGGGAATCGAACCCACGACCTGCGGCATGAAAAGCAAGTATCTTACCGACCACGCCACCGGCCCGTCACCGGCCTGTAACAACTACTTCTATATTTTGCGATGATAAGAATAAATGAGCTGCTATCATGAACAAAAATGTAGGCGGATGGCGGATATGAGATAGTGACGATCATTTGTTGGCATGAAACGTGTAATTTTTACAAATAGCCACATTTAATCATGAATGAGACGAAATTAGCTATATTTTAGGAAGAAAATAAGAGATAATAATGAAACTTGTGTAAATACTAAACCTAATATAGATCAGTCGCGAAGAGTCAGTATAATAACACTTCCCTTTAGGAATTTTTCAATATAATTTATTAAATTAAATATTAACCCCTAAAAGTTTTAACTAGCATAAAACATGCAATATCTACGTACTTTTTAGTAAGTTTAAGTCGGCGTAGGTAACCGAGAAATTCTTGGCTTGCAATTTGCACCGTCTTCCCTTTTTCAAACGCTTTGCCCCTGATATAGCTTTATATGTTAGTGCATATACTCTAGCCCCATCTTTTGGATTATAAGTAACCTTTAGAGGTATCTACATGGTAATTTTCCGCTTAATGCTGTTAAGCTAAGCAGTGGGCCGGGTTTGGATCCTTTATGGAGACTACAAACCCACCAAACCTGCCAAGACGCCACTGACACCTGGGTGGCGGCGGGGCGACGTCTTCATGCCGCATGTCGGCGGCTATATTTCAAAATTGGAACAATTGGAACCAACGCGCTGATTATATTACATCTAAAGGCTCTTACTTTAGTACGGTTTGACAAAATTAAATCAACATCGTTATTAGTTACTCTCATCCAGTTCTGATCAGCCACCTTGCAGAAGTCGTCACACCACATAGTATTAAGGCGTCCTGCGCTATGTTTGTCAATCCGTGGCCTCCACCCAAGAAATCGTTTACCCCAACGTTTGTCGGTTTGAAAATATAATCTGATTAAAGCGAACCTTTAGATTTGTTACAAGTTTTCAGGAATAAAGCTATAAGTCTGTAGAACTATTTACTCTCAACACAGCTGCGGTTACGAAAATCAGTTACTAAGTTTTAATGTGCAAAATTAAGCTAAGTTAAATCGCTCCTAAGTTATTTGCATAGCGTAGCTAGTTTGGTAACGTAAACAAACTTCTTAATTAACTCAAACGTGTTCATGTAAAAGCTATAGGTAGGTTCTGACTGTAAAAAAGAATATACTAAATTTATTTACTATTGAAAAGAATGAGCGCCGCAAGAATAAATTAACATCACCAGTTCCTAGACTTGAAATGTACAAAACTAGCCCACAATACCGCAGCATCCAAATGTATAATAAAATGCCCAACTGCATTAGAAATACCATCCCAATACCCTTAATTAAAGCCAAACATAAATTATTATTGATAAAAAAAAGCTACTACACTGTTAAAGAATATTTCGAAGACAGAGCCACTTGCTACGATCTAAACATACATCCTTAGCCTCACTAATGTTCATACATTAAGTCATACATGCACGGCGCCGCGGCGGTTGTGAGGGCTACGCACCTGTCATCAGCGATAAGATCAGCGAATGTCCTCCTACGGCGCCCTTTCCCAGCGTTTCCACTCACCTACACCATGTATATACCTTTCGTCAATTCGTCTATCGTCCATCCTCTCCACTTGACAAAACCATTTAAGCATGTTTCTTTCCACCTTTATCACTACATCTTCTTTCAGACCACAGCGTTCTCTAATTACTTCATTCCTCAATCTATCATGAATTACACCACACATACTTCGTAAAGAAAGCATTTCCACGGCAAATGTTAGTGTAAGTATTACATACTAGATTATATAAATGACATATTAATGAAGATGTTTATTTGATAAAAGAATATTGTGTAATATATCTTAAGAAAATTTTATATTTGCCATACTCTAACGGGGTCATGTATGTGTTATTTATAATATAAACGTATATACCTATTTATATAAAAATGAATCCCTATTTCCGTTATTCACGCCATCACGCGTGATCGGCTGGACCGATTTCATTAATTCTTATTTTAGAATATTGATTGAAACCCAATTGAGGACCCAAAGAAAAAAAAACAATCTTTTCTGAAACTGGTTGACCAATTTTTATGGAATCTTATGTTTATGTAGGTCTAAGAATCGGTCGTAATCTATTTTCGGACCCGATAGGTGGCACTACATTACCGGGCAGGAAGAGTCTGCGGGGTCCACGAGTGTGCAATAAATAAAAAAATAAAATATAAACCTTTAGGTACAGTACGAAAACTTCTGAAATACCAAAGGAATAGTTGCAAATCCTGCTCATAATAAAACCAACTAACATAAAAGCTTTTTAAAAAATACGAACCAACTTCATTGTTTTTGCAATAACTCAAAACGCGCTTAATATTTTGATAAAATTTTGATAACACCACCTGGAAAGATTCAAAACAAAAATATTCTTACAATCGATCAATATTGTAGGAATTATCGCGTAGCATACATACAAAAACACAAAATCAAATTGTGAACCATCTTCTTTTTTAAGTTAGAAAATAAAGGAATCTGAGGATCTTTAATTATTTTTTAAACCCTTTTGCAAAAGGGCTAAAAGGCAAACGGAATTTTATGGTTCGTTTTGTCAAGAAACACTATTTTAATATGGTATCATATCGTTAAATGTCTCACTGAATGCCACTTAAACTAATATGAATAGTTTAAAGTTTAAAGTTTAGAATATCTTTATTTCTCATAAGAATTAACATAAATTCACTTACTGAGAAAACACATAAAAACACATATATTATAAGCATACAGAACTAATAGTAGGTATTCTACAATAACATCATTTATAACAATCTATAATAATTTGGAAAGTGGGTAGACATCTAAAAACTCACTCGCAAAATCGCAGACAGTGACAATATTGCCTGCCAAACACGGATGTACTTAAAAATCTTAAGCTAGATGTGACATCTGCGGTAAGAGGTAAATTAGTAGAATTTGTTATCCTTAGATTATTGACGAACTATTTTATTTATTATTTTTTAACATTTATCATTTAAGACATAGGTTTTAGTTTTAGATTTTAATTGTATATGTATATCTATATTTCAGGTTTTAGATTTAAGTATTTGATAATTTTATTTACGTAAGTTTTTATTGCATAATAAATTTTGTATAATTTTGTTGTTAGTATTTTGTCTTTATTTTTATTGTAATAAATGTAATTTAAGTAGTTTTTTAAAACCAGCCATGCTCTTAGCCTCTTTTATAGGTGTTGGTAATTTATTGTAAATATTGACTCCCTCGAATTGAATGTTCTTTTTACCGTAACTAGTTCTAGGTGGACGTGTTATTAAATAATTTGAATTTCTTAGTTTCATTTTTTGATATGTTCCTTTTTTAGTAAAGCATAGGCTAGTATGTATGTCCTTGTTCAGTATTTTACGTATTAGTATACATGTGTAAAACATGTATGTTTGGGTTATATTCATTATTTTAGTTTTCTTGTAAACGTCTTGTGTATGTGTACGGAATTTAAAGTTGAATAACACTTTTATTAACTTATTCTGTGCTCTTTGTATGACATCCAAGTTTGTTTTAGCTGCCGTTCCCCAGATTTCTACTAAATAATCCACGTGTGGCTTAACTAAAGAATTGTAGATTAAATACTTTACTTTTTTTGGCAGACACTTTCTTATACAATTTAGAGACCCCGTTAAGGATGTTAGCTTAGTCCTAATTTTTTCTATTTGTGCCTTCCAATTTAGTCGGTGATCTAAGATAAGACCTAGATATTTTTCTGTCGTTTTTCTATTGATTAATTGGTTATTTATCTTAAGTTGTATGTTATCAGCAATTTTTTTATTTTTAGGTGCGAAAATGACATAGTTTGTTTTTGTGGAATTTATAGTTAATAGGTTGGATAAGAACCAGTCATTGAGAAGGTCAAGATCTTGTTGGATGACAGGTATAAGACTTTCGATTGATTTTCCAAAGTAAAAAAGGCTCGTATCATCTGCATAAAGTGATATATCTCCCTTTAGACCGATTTGGGATATATTATTTATATATATTAGGATATATATTAGGATTATATTAGTTAAGCTTATTAGTTTAGTTCTCTTAGCGTTGATTTAATTTGAGTTGAGCCAGTTATGGTTTTCTTAATTGTAAAGATAGGGAATGCCTGCTCTCTGGAGTAAATAATTCTTTATTATCTATTATTTTATTTACAAGCTTCCACCCACCCTTCACCCGCGTATAATTAACATAAAAAATAGTCTATGTTCTATTCTACATACGTATGTGCCAAATTTTATCCAACTCTCTTTTTATTTATAGATATGCAAGCCCACGGCTTCGCCCGCGTGGTAGAGACCTTTTCGCCCTCTTAGGGCTTTGGAAATTCCTTTTTTAGTCCACCCTTAGACTTCATTCGGACCCTATTTGCTAAGTTTGGAGTGTCTCTTTAGACCCAGCGGTTTGGGCTGTGTGTTAGTATGTAATTCAGGCACTACTGTCAGGCCATTCTACATACAATCACTCTAAAACTCTGTAATTGAGGACTCAGTAACTTGCCAAGGACATTGAGAAGTAACGTCAAGTCAAAATTAATTTGTTAACTCACCTCATAACGTCACAAAAGGTTGGCACAATACCGAACTGCTTTATAACTTTATTGAGTGACGAACTTTGATGATTGCGTTCATTGTCACCGTTGGTAATTTTTGACGGTTGTTGTGAATATTATGATTTATTTGAAACTCGTGTAACTCAAGGTCGATTATTCGGTGTTTCAAAATAATCGGGTTGTTCGATTAATCGTTTTTAGGGTTTCGTAGTAAGGAATTTGGATTCAACGGGCTGTGTTCAGAGGAATTGTTTAAATGGATCTATTTACTCACAACACTCGCCACGGACTTGGAGTTCATCTTCATATTTTATTATCCTCAGGTAAACAGCGTGAAACTGATGCTGTGAAATGGACTCTATGCCTCGCATTTTTTAAGAGATCACAGTATAAAATAATTAGTATTTTTTTTTCTATTTATTAATTGTTTATGTAAGTGTTTTGTTGTACCTACATAAAACTTGTTTTGTGTAGGTACAACAAAACTTTTTGTCTGTTTTATATTCTTATTCTTGAATAAGAATATAAAACAGACAAAAAGAGCAATTCTTTTTTTGTTTACTTGTATTATTTAGTTTTTAATTTTCTTTCTAATTTTGTGTAGTGAGTGATTGATTGTTTTTACCTCTGTTCTGTTTTTGTATTATCTAAACATTAATCAAGCAACAAAGCTAGATAGATTACTTTTATTACCTATTCAATTATCTGTTTCAGTTGTAATTTTGACCTTTTCAGCTGCTATTAATGTTGTATTCTTATAATTTTCTGGAACTCTGGCTTAGAATTGTTTTTGTATGTAATAACGCCTGGAAATCCAGCGCGATTAGTGATTCATTGTACACTTGAGTAGCTGTAGGCTGGTGCTACATGGGTGTTGTCTGTGCGTTGCGTTGCCGCTGCATCGACTGACCGGTGAAGCTCCATAAATCCTAATTCCTTCCTACTAATATTATAAACGCGAAAGTTTTTAATTAAATACTATGGATATTCTGGCATGCTTATAACTCTTTTACGCAAAAACTACTAAACGCAATTAGATGAAATTTGGCACAGAGATAGATTATGGTCTGCAAGAAGACAAGCTACCTTATATTCCAATAAGCACTACGCGAGCGACGCCGTAAAAAGCGCTTAACAACGTTAAAATGATGCACGGCGACTTCTTAACGTTAGCGACGCAACGCACAAGGATAGGAGGGAAACAAAGTAAAGAATTGAACTGCGTTGAATCGACATAGTGGCACGCAGTTTTCAATAGCACATCAAACGCGTTGACGCTTCGCGATAACTGAGTTGAAAACATTGCAACAGATATAAAATTAATTAAAAACGAGTAAATTTGAAAGTACCTATGAAGTACCTAACTAGGAAATTAACCCACCCCAACTGAGCCCTGTGCAAAGGCGCCCAAGAAGCGGGCTACATTGCCGGAATAAACAGCATTAGCCAACCTTAGCGCCAGGCGTGTAAGTCGCCTGTCTCCTTTTTGATTATCTTCAAATTGCTTTTTAGTATATTTATAAATATTCAAAGGTTTGTATAAACTAAAACTAACTTAAAATAAATAAGTTATCATTATTAGTTCCAACCCTCACTTCAACCCTTTTTAGTGTCCCACTGCTGGGCACGGGTCTTTTCTCAACTATTTGACGAGTTGAGAGAGTTGAGGCCTTAATCCACACCACACGCCAAGTGTGGGTTAGTGGAGTTCATATTTCCTTGAATAATTAGTTTTTAGATATGCTGGTTTCCTCATGGTTTTCTTCGCCGATATTGAGCAGCGGCGATGAAACAATTCACACAAAGATGACTGTGTGGGCACGATCGGGAATCGAAACTGCAACCTTATATTCCTCACCGCTGCTCTACCTGTTCCAACCCTACAATTCGTTAACATCTTAATCGAATAAAACATTCAACACTTTTCGAAATTAATATAAACGAGTAGAGATAAGTTAAATACGAAACGTTTTAATTAAAAAAAAAGCGAATTTCGTCACAAAGGTGAATTAATTGGAGAATGGCCGTTTATGTTCCATGGACAGGAACCATTACAATTTGAAACGGTTGTGAGACACGCAAACTACGCGGTTTATTTAATGATTGTGTATTTTTTGTTGTTTAATTAGTATTCTGTATGAAATATCTTTTTAAATCACACTAATTATAAACGCGTACGTCTGTAAGAATGTATGGATGTTTGTTACTCTTTCACGCAAAAACTATTGGACGGAATTGGATGAAATTTAGCTAACGGCCTTATTCATAAAAAAAATATTAGACTCTTTAGTTAAAATAGACTTTTTCTCTTTCTTACTAGTATAAATTTCTAGATGACAGAAATATAAACCTATTTAAGCTATAATTAGCTTAAAATACGTTTATGAGTACGGGGATTAGTACTTCGTTTGACATATTTGTTTAAATCACACTAATATTATAAACGCGAAAGTCTGTAATACTGTATGGCTGTTTGCTATTCTATCACGTAGAAACTACTAGACGAAATTGGATGAAATTTAGCACAGAGATAGATTACGGTCTGGATTAATACATAGGTTAGTTTTTATCTCAGTAAGTAGCTACTACGTGGGCGGAGACGTGGGCGGAAGCTAGTTATATATAAAAGAAGAAACTGACTGACTGGCATATCAACGAGCAGCCCAAAAAAAAGGGACTAGTGACTCCAACTTTGGCGCATAGGGGGGTGAAACAGGGGAAAAACCTCGGGTGGAAGTTAGTGTTACTATACTTTTATTTTAGTTGGTTAAAAAAGACCTACTGTCCGTCCCGAGTTTCAATTATCTCCAAAGTTACACTAGAAGTAGAAACTTCCCTATCTATATTATAAATGCGGAAGTTACTCTATCTGTAACGCTTTCACGCTTTAACTACTGAACCGATTTGTATGAAGTTTGGTGTTCTTACTTAAATATATTTAAGACCCGGGGAAGGACATAGGATAGTTTTAATTCGACTGTGCGTAAAGAGGTTAGTAGTTTTTTGCTATAACTAACGTAGACGAGGGCGCGGCGAAAAGCAAGTTTAATATAAATCGGTCAACTCTCAGATAAATTTACTATTGCATTTTATCGTGCGGACTGGAACACTTATCCATGGCTACTGGTCACTTACTACTAAAAGCCTTCATTGGAAATCAGTTTTCAACCCCAATAAAAAGGGTTGTTAATAGTTTGACGTGTGTATCTGTTTGCTGTATCGTAACACCTAAATAGACTGACCGATTTTGATGTGGTTGTCTTATTTGTGATTTTACTTCCTTAGATCAGGGGAATCTATATACAATTTAAAATTATGATAATATATTTGTCAAAGCGCGTAACCTATAAACGCAGCAAGTTGTCTAAACAGACGGTTAGGTGTCACTTCAGTTACTTGTGATAGCTTAAGGCCTGTCAGTGGTCAAACTTACAAGACGTCAACTTCATTGAGGTTGCTTGTCTTTGATTGTCATTGTTACATCAGGGGACAATGTCAGTTAGTTCGGTTGGGTGAGCACGAGATGTGTGCAAGCCGAATTGGTCCGCGCAAACAAGAAATCTATTTCCGTACATACAAAAATATTATTATTGTGAATATTTGTGATTAGGGAGGTGCTGTGATCATTGGCAGAGATATGCATTAGCTTTCTGTGGTGTTATTTTGTATCCCATCGAGATGCACAGGTAATGAGGTGTACCTGGTGATCGCGGCCCTATGAGCTCGCAGATTTATTTATGTATTACCTACCTAATTTAAATAAACAAACAAATATATTAGCTAAATAATGATCGTTAAATTCTATAAACACAATATCGATTCAGTATCAACTACTCGATTATCGAATAGGAACGACATTTCCTATAAAACCCCTTCATAAAAGATATTTGGAGAACACACTCGAGTTTATAAGCAAATAAACAAAGCTAGAGATTTCCGAAGGTACGATATTATTCGATTTATTCGATATACAATTCGATTATTCGATTTTATTTTTACCTTTGCGGTTATAAAGAATTATTATAAGCTGGAATCCTTTTTCCCTGCTGTTTTGTTTTATTTTATGATTGGATTTTACGGTTATCTGAATCCGTTTCACATAGTTATACTAAGGTGATTTTTATTAAAATTTTGGTTACTTTTTTATATGTGGAGTTTTCTTGCTGTGGTTTCTGTGAATATATTTTTTTAGCCTATAATAGGTTTGCGCTTGACCACAACTTGCCTGATGTGAAGCAATGTTGCAGTCTACGATGGAACGCGCTTACCTAATAAATACCGATTCACTCGTGACTTGAAGACAGGTAGATTATAGCTATCGGGAAACAGAGATACCGACAACGAATTCCACAACTTGGCAGTTCGCACAATAAAAGTGGACGCAAAGCGCTTTGTGAGTGCCCGTGGAATTTCCACCATATAACGGTGGCGGATAGCCATACTTCTACTCGTCCGATGGAAGAACGGGGATGGGGGAATAAGGTTAATATTTTTCCATGCTTTTTATAGCGGATAAGACTAGCTTTTCGACCGCGACTACGCCCGCGTGCATATCGGATATTGAGCTAAACCATTACTTAACTTCTTTTTGCGAAGTTGGATAAAAACTATCCTTTACACTTTCCTGAGTCTCTAACTATCACCATACCAAATTTCATCCCAATTAGTTAAGTCGTTTCCTGCCGACAGACAGACAAAGTTACTTTTCATTTATACTAAGGTGAAGTAAGGTAGGAGATAATAATAAGGAGTAAGGACCCCATTGAAATGCACCAAGCACGACGGGTAACGTAGTTTAAAGATCACTTTTATTTATTATTTACTTATTTTATATTGTACTACTTATGCCTATTTACTGGGTAAGCGCATTACATCGTAGACTGCATCATTACTTAACAATAAGCAAGTTGTGGTCATGCGCAAGCTAATACAGAATAAAAAAACTTACTTGAGCTGATGTTCAATGGCAATGCACGAAATTATATTTACAAAAAAACATATCTGAATGTTAAAAATACATCTATATATATAAAAATCAATTGCTGTTCGTTAGTCTTGCTAAAACTCGAGAACGGCTAAACGGATTTATCTTATCTTGGTCTTGAAATGTTCGTGGAGGTCTGGGGAAGGTTTAAAAGGTGAGGAAAATTCGAATAATTGCCGGGAAAACCCTAAAAACAGAAATTGATTGAGGCAGTACGAAGTCTGCCGGGTCAGTCAGTGTATTTATAAAGGTAATAGGTAATCGATATCAAAAAAAGTCACAACAAAAGTAGGCATCTAAAAATGAAAGCACATAAATTGAAAAGTGGAAAAACCCAGTGATCCATAACGGGACCGCGACCGTTCAATACATGAGCCAGTCCGAATGAATGAACGAATGAACGGAGATCATTCCTTTTTCATAACATTTATAGCTATCCTGCGGCTTAGTTGGCCACGAATGAATTTTGTTGTAACATTTTCTGATATTAAAATATGAATTTATTAAACTAAGGACATGTTCAAAGTTGTCACTGAATGTATTTTGCTAAAATAATGACTTAATAACATAAAGGACGGTGGCGCAGTCGGTAAAATTCTTGCTTTTTCACGCCGCAGGTTTGATTCCACAAATAGCATTTTAGTAAGAATTTTTTTTTTTGGATCACTCGATATCATGCAATACGAAGACGTGCTTGTGTCAAAATTAACAAAGAACAATTAGTTAATTATAAAATAAAGTTTTGCCTGTTTCTTGCAGTACTGTTATTGATGTTGTATCTACTAGATTTTAATGTCTGGCTTTGCTCACGCGTATGTTAGTTATCGCGTTAAACCAATAACCTTTTTTAGCGTAGTCGGATAAAAACTATCTTGTGTCTTTCCCCGGGTTTCAAACTATCTTGATACCAAATTTCATCCAAATCGGTTCTGTAGTTTACGCGTAATTGTGCGACAAACAGACACAGTTACTTTCCCTGTTATAGTATTAATAAGGATGGATCAAAAAGAAACTACAAATGTATGTAAAATATAAAGACATTTATAAGTATACCCTTCGTGTCATCTTTAAAGCTAGGCAGCCTTAGACAGAAGATCAGATATTATATGGTTCAAATATTTATCAGATTTCTTCAATGTTTCGTTCAAAGTTTTATCCCGATATTAAATTCTTAGAGTGAGACCAGTTACGTTATTTGAGGTTTAGATGTTGCTATGGCTGTGTAAGGCTAAACCCTGACTGAGCAAACAATGTATTGAATTAATGAACATTCCGAGAATCACGTACGAAACTTAGGCAGGGTTGCCAATTCCAAGAGACTTCAAATAAACTGAGACGAAGCCCTAGGGTCCAGGTTTATTGTGTTACAAGCTTGAATGAAGAGGTTGTATATAAAAAATGTGTTCTTTTTACCAATTAAGTGACTCGAATAAATGAATTTCTACAGGTAGGTACTTTCGACAGCTCGATAGGTTCGACTCCTATCAAAATTTAGACATGAAGTTTATTATGGAAAATCATTTTTGCATTTAAAGCGTGAATTTTACAGTTATCTACATACTATTTTTGAATAGTATCTATATCTTTGTTTTGGAAATGTGTGTCGGTATAAAACAACATAGTTTTCCAGAAATTCTGACCCTTTATTCGTTAGAATTGTGAAGATTCATTATTTTTCCGTATTCAAGAGAATCAGTTCTGAATTTCTATTAGTTGACAACCCTACTTTTAATGTGACTGTTAGATATGTTGCGGCCATATTTTTATAACCCTTTAAATATATTTATTTCGGTAAGCATACTGTAGATACCTTTATTATATTCAAAGTATAATATAAGCGACATTTGACTTTTCATTGATTCTTTCAATGATTTCCAACTTTTAAAAGGAAGAACTGACCTTTGAAAGCTATTTTTGGTTCAAAGAAACCTTTTAGAAATGGATATTAACTTTTTGTGGTAAAAGATAAGGTTAATTACTTAACTAGTCAAGTACGAGTTGTATTTGATGCAAAAGATTTGGCAGTAATAACCTTTAGTGTCCAACTTTGGTCTTCTCTTAATTGTCTAAGCCCTAATCCGTCTTGTCCTTGTATGATTAGTTCTAAGACATGTCATCATGACTTTTTCTATATCGATTGAAAAAGCGGCAATATAATTATTCATTTGTATTCACGAGTGAATTGGTATATTGGGCAGGCGCGTCCCATCGTAGACTCTTTGCTTAACATCATGAACATTTTAGTCAAGCGCAAGACTATTATAGAATAAAAAAAAACTCTAGAAATAAGGCAAGTTAGGATCGGGAACCATATTCTTAAGTCGAGTTTGTTACCGCTGTACTACCGCTACTCGTAGAGCAGCGTTGTCGCATGTTATATAAAAAAATCTCTTTTTGTAGCATTAACGAATCCCTGTTCCAACAAAAGTACGGTTTCTATTCATTAAACTAACACCGCCACAAATCCAACGCAATATTTCACATTTTCATACAATAGCCTCTACAGAAATAAGAAAGGCGAAAAATAGTTTTGCTAGAATTTCGTGTACAATTGCAAATGCTCAGTCTGCAATTTTTACAGTGCAATAATAATACAAGTACAACAGAAAAAAGGTTTTATGAACAAATTAACGAATATGATTTTTATTACCTTAACTATTTAAATCTCGTTTATTTAACGGGACTTTGTTCTCATAGAACATGTCAGTCCCGTAAGGATTAACAATTAATGTAATAAAAGTAGTAAATTGACTGTCCTGTTAGCAGGTTAGTGACCCTGACTGCAAAGCCGAAGGTTGAGGGTTCCATTCCCACTTAGAACCAATCTTTGTGTCATGAACATGATTGTATGTTCGTGCATGAGTGTAATCTAATATTTAAAATTCTCGTGTCAGTGTTAGTTACCATACTCCTCCGAAACGGCTTGACCGATTTTTATGAAATTTTATATGCACATTCAGTAGGTCTCAGAATCGGGTACTATCTATTTTTCATACACCTAAGTGACAAGTGTTATCCACCCCTAACATTTTATTTTATTTTTTGTAACATTTTTTTTAATTTTTTTCTTTATAGGGCACCAAAAATACATACAAACCAAAATTTTCACCCTTCTATCATAAACCCATATTTTTTAATAGTTGTTTTAGTGATTTAATTATTTTAAGAATGCGAATTTTAAGAATAATCCTTTGCGATATGTCGACAACTTTAGTTTTTTTGTTAGTCAGACGGGCCAGTGCCGCGGTCGGTGGCGTGGTCGGTAAGATACTTGCTTTTTACGCCGCAGCTCGTAGGTTCTATCCTAACACGAGACAAACATTAGTGATGAACATTTGTGTTTGTGTCGAATCTGGCTGTAATTATCTAATTTAAGTATATATTTACAAAAGAAAAGTATTATATATGTATAGTATACCACCAATTATCTGGTTTCCATAACACAAGCTCTGCTTAGCTTGGGACCAGATGACCGTGTGTGTTAATGTCCCAAAATATTTATTTATTTATTAAGTACAACTTAATCTTTAACGCCCGAGGATAGTTGTGGAAACCCTTAATTAAACATCATTGCATTTTACTAATACAAATAGGACACTTTTCAGCAAAATTAAGACACTTAAAGTGGTAATTAATGATCTTTGAATTGACATCAATCAGCTTAACGATATTGAACGCCATCAAACGTAATTAACCGATGGCCCACCGCTTTCATGTAAAGTGGTGTGAAGTCGTGTCACCTATATAAGTTCAAATATCAAATTGATCAAACTTGTAGAAGTTACCTAACTACCTATTTATTAATTATTAGCATTAGATTTTCATCATTAATAGAGCTCTCCCCTAAGTATGACTTTTCTCAAAGTCTAAGAAAGAAAAATATGAAAAAATAACATGTAATAAATCTATGTAACATAAAACTCGTCAAGGCTAAATTGCAAAGCCTCGAGCATCGCTGCAGAGGTCGTCTTTCGGTCTTCTGTCGGATTCATTTCGGAGAGTGTGCGTTGGAATAACATACTCTTACTACCCCGCCGACAACCATTAGGGTAAACGAGTTCTTGAGTAGAGACCACGAATTTGCAAACGTAGCGTAGAGCGCCCTCAGACTAGGTGGAGTGACAATCTCAGCAGAGCGGCTAGCAAGAGTTGGATGAGAATAACTGCGGATCGCACGGATGTCCAGCAGTGGACTAGAATAAGCTGATGATGATGATGATAATGATGACGCCTCATTCCCGTTCTACCATCGGGTAAGTAGAGGCACGGCTATGCGTCACCGACACAACAACTTGCCTGATAACCAATAATGGTCTATCTTGGTATTATCTAGTGGTCTTCAAGTCAAGGGTAAGCGCGTTCCATCGTAGACTGCATCATTGCTTCACATCAGGCAAGTCGTGGTCAAGCGCCAGCCTATTTTAGATTAAAAAAAAACAATGATTACCCAGCATCAACTCGGGTGATTTTCGGTAAGAAGGTGAAACTGGAATGAGGGTCTATTGGAAAACATAAAGAAGAAATTATTTGAATCCACCCTCTGAATATGTTACCATACATCGCACAGACGTCGCTTGGCTGTGCGACTTTACCACAGCCAAAATCTACCACACGTTTCTGATTTGCACCTCCCGGGAACGTGTGGAGATTCTTATTAAAGGTTAACTCCCGCAGACGAAGGAGACTCAGAAAAATCTATTATCTTTATTAACACTGAAAATAGGTGTAAAAAGTAATGTGGCGATTTCATTGAATTAGTATCGTGTTAAACACAGTTTATAAGAACTTTGCCAGCAATATTTTAACTTCGATATTCTCGGCCCTTTTTAGTTTGTAAGCCCTTTTATGAGACTAATAAATATAATTTTAGGTTCTTAGATTTAATCAAATGAATTCTACTGAAACCTATTGGGTATTATATTGAACATATTATACTTAATAACAATAAATAAGCACTTTAGAACGCAGGGCAGTATTACCTAAAGGTGATATAAACGACCATTCGCATGGTCATGTTTAGTCACAAACCCGCTATACTATTACTAGCGGACCCGACAGACGTCGTCCTTTTTGTTCTTGATTTAATTTAGAGGGTTTTATCACATAGCGATTACATTATATCACCCTTATAGTTGAAATAACAAACTTAATAAGTCAAGGAAAGAAATAATTGTATAAACAATTTTCTTTAGCGGATGATCTAACCTAATTAGCCAGAAGGGCCTTTATTGGTTCACCGGACTTTTTCGGTGAGCTGTCCGAGGACGGTCGAACCGATATAAACAAAAGAAAGTTAAGAACAAATTTAAACTAGCACTCGACCCAATCCACTATCTGTCTTCAAAGGCCACCTTAGCTAATTTAGAAGGCATTCCAGATTCATCACTTAAAGGTAGTGACAGAACACTATTAAATGTCCCTCTGTTCCGGACGGACATACCCTGATTCGTCATCCTGAAATATTATCAACGTAGATGCTGACTGCAGCGCCATCTTTCGACCTGATTTATGAATCTAAACCATCCACGGCGCTACCCAGAGGTATACAAAAATTCATTCATATCAGTACAGCCGCTTAGGAGTTCAGTGACATACACACAGTAGAATTATATTAAGTATATAAATGGCATTATTCATAAAAAAGTTATAAGACTCTTTAGTTAAAATTGACTTCGTCTCTGTCTTACCAGTATAAATGTCGAGATGACAGACAAAGACAAATGAATTATAATCTTATTTTAGCTATATTGAGCTTAAATTACGTTTATGAATACGGGGGAAAGATTGTAAAACCGATGAGTTTGTTTGGCTGAACGAGATAGTTTCAGGAACTACGGGTTCGTACTGAAAAACTCCTTTTGTGTTCGTTTTGAATTATTTTTTTGTTCTAGGGAGGCTTTAGGCTTCATAACATCACGTTGCGACCAATAGGAGTAAAACAGCTATAAAATGTTGCAAAAAATGGAAAAAATATATCAAAAGTCTCTTAACTCTTAAGAAGTTAATTTAAGGTCTGTTGCCGAGCAGTCAAATAATTTAATTTAATGTGTTAATTTTGTTACTGTACACAACTGAGAGTACTCATAAAAGAGCACCGGTAGCGCAGCGGCATCAGTCTGGCCTTTGAATATAAGGTCACGGGTTCGATCCCCAGTCGCGCCCACACATCTTTATGTGAATTATTTCATCGCCACTCAATATAGGAAAAAGAAAACATCACAAGGAAACCGACGTGTATAAGAACTAATTAATAGAGAACATGTGACATCCACCAATCCGCATTTCGCCAGCGTGTGTGGATAAGGCTTTTGGTTAAATAATTAAATGAACTCTCTCAAATCGTAAGATAGTTGAGTGGGAAACTAAAAAGAATTAAACACACAACTGTGACAAATTTCCTCTAGATACACATTGAACTGTATATAATAATATAAACATGAATTTAATAAACCCCAGCACATTTTTTTGGCTAAGTCTCTATTACTTCAGCTTTCGAATAAAAAACCGCATTAAAACGGTCCATCTGTTTAGACTCTACAAGGCAACAAACAAACACACAACACGAGTCAAGCTTTTAACACCCCTCTTTTTTGTAAAAAGTTAAAAATGACAAGCGTGAGTTGCTAATGAGTTAATCAAAAGAAACGAACCTTACTTATTCATTAACTGTACAAAATTAAATTTAATTAATTATGAAGACACGTACCTACTAATTACTCGTCAAATAATTAAAATGTAACTGTTCTACGTAATCTGAGTTAATTACGAAGCTTTTGTATATGACGGGCCGGTGGGGTGGTCGGTAAGATACTTGCTTTTCACGCTGCAGATCGTGGGTTCGATTCCCACCCGTGACAGACTTCTGTATGATGAACATGGCTGTTTGTCTTGAGTGTAGGTGTAATCTTTACTTAATATTATAAATGCGAATGTAAACTACTGAACCAATTTGGATGAAATTGGGTATGGAGGTAGTTTGAGACCCGAGAAAGGACATAGGATAGTTTTTATCCGACTTCGCAAAAAGAAGGTCATGTTGTGGCGCGATAACCGACATACACGCGGGCGAAGCCGCGGGCGGAAAGCTAGTTATCTATAATTAAGTATGTTTTTACAAAAGAAAAGTATCATATGTTGTAGGTATACCTATGTATTTCCATAATACAAGCTCTGCTTAGTTTGGTATTAGATGGTCGTGTGTGTTAATGTCCCACTATATTACTATGTTATTAAATTAAATAAATTTAATAATTATTTAATACAAGCATGAACCTATATATAATTATAAAATTGTGAAATTAAATAAATATGTATTTAAAAATCTATATAAATAAAAATCAATTGCTGTTCGTTAGTCTCGAGAACGACTAAACGGATTTATCTTATCTTGGTCTTGAAATGTTCTAGGAGTTCTAGGGAAGGTTTAAAAGGTGAGAAAAATTCGAAAAATTGCCGGGAATACCTTAAAAACAACATATGATTGCGGCAGTACGAAGTCTGTCGGGTCAGCTAGTATAATTATAAAAATAGAATCAACACACTTAATATACCTACACAAGTTAAGATTATAACACCTCGGTTTTCCAACGAAGGTTAAATAATATCGTCACTCGATCTAGTAAGTATAGATACCTACTTCCTACGCTAATTGGTTATTTACAAAGTACAAAATAGTCATTTATAATACGTTAATTTAACCCTTTTAAATTGATCAGATAAACAAAATGAAACTAGCTATTTATTAGTCAGACAGCAATTTAGTAAACGTTCATTTTACAAGTTGAAATGGTAATTTTATATTGAGTATTGAACTAATATTAATAGTAGTTACAATTAATGTGATAAGCTAGAATACAAAATAGGAATGAACTACTTAATATAGTATTGTTTTTTGTTTTACTATTAATAACAATATTTTCACACACAGCGCCATCTAGTCCGAGTCCTTCTAGGAAACGTTATACTTTAATACATATTTTTTTTGTAAATATATACATATTACAGATAAACTACACTCAGACACGGAACAAAATTAAATAATCGAGCGCTCATCGCACAAAGATTTGTATTGGGTGGGAATCGAACCCACGACGGCGTAGCAGCCAGGGTCACTAACCACGACGCCACCAGGCCAGTCAACCAAGGTTGAGAATAACATGGAGAGAAACCCGTAGTCTTACAATAAACACTCGAAGATATGTGTGTACAACCTTGAATTATTAAGTGCAATGAAACCAACTTTGGCTATTTCCAACTAGCTTTCCACCGACTTCACCCGCGTGAGTATTATTTTACGAGTACATCATGCCCAGAAGGGGAATAAAAAGTAACCTATAACCTTCTTCAATACATGGGCTATCTAACAGTGCTAAAATTTCATAATCGGATTCTACAAGAAAACTTCAGTGTCGTATGAAGATACTTTTCAATCCAGTAAATTTTTGCAGCTGTACCTACCAGTGGCGAAGAGTCAATACAAGCTAATTACCATCGGCTTCTCTTTAGGAAATGGTTAATATCACGCGTACTTAATAATATATTATGCAACGCTTAAAAGTTAAGTAAAAAAAAAGTATAGCATCAAGAATAAGAACGGTCGGTGACGGTAGAGAAGAGATATTGTTTTCCTAAATAAGAACTTTTTTGCTCCGGCTTCCCTTTTTCAGACTTCCATCCTTCACCACTGGTACCTACGCATTTTTTATAATTTCGAAGGACAAAATTTGGATAATAATGGTGACTAACCACTACTATTCAGGTATTAGGCCTTAGGCGTAAAAGGGACTTTACGTACCTAAGATTTTTGACTATCAGTATTAAATGAATCTAAGGTTTTTTTCGTACTTAACCCACCACCGCAATCTCGCCATTGCTGCACCTGTATACCAGCATCGAAAAAGGCGCCGTGAAGAGACTCTAGATTTGAACCCTGCCAAGCCTCAACACACCTAAAATGGTTTGGATCCCGCATAAATTTAATCAGATAGATAATAGGAGGATTTAGAAAGTTATATAATGAATCTAAAGTTGACAAAACAATCCACGTTTCCATGAAATGCCGGTTATCCAGAGATTTGTCTATGTCACCACGGTACGTCACAAAACGGACATGAGCCGACCAACAAATTTGCATTCACCTAAACCGGGTTCCATTTTCGTATCTTCCACTTATCAATTTAAGCCGGCTTTGTAGGCTTTTGATGGACTAAATTAACATCGCACTAAACATACAGACATTTAAATATAGGTTGGTAAAGAGAGTCTAACTAGGTTAAAAAGAGTGCAACAGTATCGAATTAAACACATCACTTTAAATAAAAATTAAACCTCCGATATAGTTAAGAAGGTTTAATGAAAAGTGGCCTATCTATTGTTCCAGAATATAATAATAATATTGTGGGACATTAACACACACGGTCATCTGGTCTCAAGCTAAGCAGAGCTTGTGTTATGGAAACCAGATAACTGGTATATACTATACATATAATACTTTTCTTTTGTAAATAAATACTTATAATACTCGACACAAACACAAATGTTCATCACTAATGTTTGTCTCGGGTGGGAATCGAACCCACGCCACCGGCCCGTCATATAATAATTAGATTGATATTAATTGACAGAGACATCTGTGCTAAGTGGCCAGCTGCAGCCTGTATGGTTGAGAGACCCGTGCCCAGCCCAGGACACAAAAAAAGGTTGAAGTGAAATGCAAAGTCGTTGTTCAATTTGTGTTGAAACAGTTATGACAATACAAAAATGACATTTTATTAGTCAGGATACTTTTATAGTTCCTGAAAAGAAAGCTGATACTGCATTTCAGTGGTACCTTAATGTGTTTGGTGATGTTCTTTTTTCATTCTTTCATTCATTCATTTCATTGTCATTCGTTCATTTAACCACGGAGTCGAGGAAAGACGCTTGAGACACCTATTGAAATACTTATTATTTATTTTTAACCTTTTAATGTTTTTTCAAATTCACAAAAAATGTGTTTATTTGGTGGTCTAATGTGGTTTGATAATTTATAACGCTGTAAAAAGTTGTCAGTTATTCCCGGTTGTGTATCGCATCAAAAATTCATCGTAACTCCAAATGAGTAAAACAAAATCAATAGTTATCCCTAATTCATAAATTACTAGGTGCCTTTTCAATCTTAACACAAATGTACCTGTTCCTAAATAAATAACAAAATATTAATCCATCTAAACACACGGTTTATGAAAAAGAAAAACAGCACGATACAAAAGAGTAAAGAATCAATGAGGGCGCCACACGAAACGAAACATTTTAGTTCTTGATGTTCCAGAGTTCCACTCTTTTATATTTCTCATAAAAAAGTACACAATCAATGAGGACGTTATAAGGATCGAAAATTTTAGTTCCGAAGTATAAGGTATAAGTCGCACAAAAAAAGTTGAAAATCAATGAGAGCGCCACAAAAAATGGAAATTTTAATTTCCGAAGCTTCCGAGTTCCACAATTTTAAGTAAATAGGTTGTTAATTAATACATACAGATTTAAAAATAAATAATCTCTCTCCTAAGCGTTGCTTTTAAATGCATTGTTCTTTTAAAAAAAATATAAAATAAAATAACTTTTAATTTGGAAAAGTTGCATCCATAAAGTATTAGTACAACAATAATAATAACAATTAGTTCATAAAACCTTCGGTTTAATACAAACTAATTATGTTCTTTAAGTTACAACAGGAAAAACCTTATTAATTGCGCAAAAAATATATTATGACATAAATTCATTTTTCTATACTTATTCTATTTTGTTAAAAACACCGAGAACGAAAATCATGAGTTTTGTCATATTATCACAACTGAAAATGCCTAAAAAGTAAGTAAGTTCTAATACAATATTTTTTATAAAATATTTACTATATAAAGATAATTCAATTAACGATAAAAGTATCCTTGCTGAAGCCTCAATATTAACCTAAATAAAGAATAAAACTAACCTCAAAATAACTTAAACCAATAAAATTCCCTCTGCATCGTTATCTTCCGAGGGAACGTCCCCGTGCAAATATTTTTTTTATCAGAATTTGGTTACCAGTACGCCACAATTTATTTACACCATAAAAAGGACAAGTCAAGAAAAATAGAGACAGAATTCATCTGATTTTTGTTTCCTAGGCACCTATTCAATCCCAAAAAATAATTTAATGATTATTTTAAGCACTTCCAGTATTTTTTAAACTATTTTCCTAATAACACGCAAAGTAATCATGATTATAATAGGTGTATATTTTTTATCTTTAAAATATGTATAAAATAATTACCTACCTCTTAAAAATCCACCACAGAAAATTAACACTTATCACTAACGCGTGCCACAAGTTAAATTGCACTGAACTTATTTAATAAATAAGTATCTCTATGTTTTTCACCAAAAAAAATCTTTTTTCTCTAATTTACACTTCACAATCTTTAAAAAATAAAGGAACACGACAGTTCCAAAATAAAAGTCACAACACTATTTAAAAATTCGCGATCTATTTCCCCCGTAAAACGCTTCTTACGTCCACCCTCGAGGACTTTTGAAAACGCACTGGGGTATCTTTACGGGAAAATGTGTGAGAGAGACAACGCTATTAAAGTGAGAGGGGTGACATGAAATCTATATGAAGCTAACTGGCCACAACTACGGAAGTCTCTGGCCATTTTGCTCGGACGTCAATAGCTTCTTCAGAATTTGGTTTCCATGAAGTGCTAATAGAATTCAGGCGAAGCCTATGGCCAATTAATTGCGGTACTTACTATGAACACGTATCTATTTCGCTTTGATTTCGGCTTATTATTTAAATTGTTAAAGACAATAATGTATGGACTGATGCTTCTCTTATTCTTGATTGTACACTAAACATTTACTAAACAATTATTAAATAGGAAATAACACAGGTACACAGGCGAGCTTAATTCAAATGTGAATTTTCTACCAGCAAACCCTAAGTAGAGAAACATTGTGGAATGGGTAGAAGTGCACAACAAATAATTTGAAATACATACATACACCTACATACTAACATTACTAACATACTAAGTACGTGAATAAAATAATAATATTAAGTATGTCGCTTCTCGATATATATATGACAATTTATTGTATGTGCATAAAAATATCACGATATAAAAAAATGCGACACGGATAGTCTAATAGCTTGCCTCGGTAGTCCAGTGGTAAGCGTGATCGCTTCATAACCTCAAGATCCCGGGTTTGATTCCCGGGTCGAGCATAAAGACTTCTAAATATAAAAAAGAAAAGAAAATTTTCTAATTAGAAAATAAAATCAATTCCCAAAAGGGCTTGTACTCTCTGGACTCTTCCTGACGGGTATGTACCTAGTTACTTTGTGCCTAAAAATACACCCTTCCAAATGATCACAGTTCATTAGCGCCTTTAAAATCTTCAACAAAAGATTTCGTTGAAATTTTTCTGGCTGTATGCCGAAGCACTCACAAAGTTGATGTACACTCAAAAGCATTTATATATCATACCATCAATATCAGAGCAAAACCGTTATTGGTAAAATTAACAATTAAATTGAATAAAAAATTAAAATAAATGTTTTAGTTACCAACAAGCTTTATAATTAATTTTGCTAATCGCAATATAATAAACTAGTTTTCCGCATGACCTAAATTTTGCAGAAGCCCAGCAATGGAATTAACAGCCTATAGCCTTCATCAGTAAATAGACTATCTAACAGTGCAAGAACTTTGCAAATCGGACCAGTAGTATCTGAGATTAGCGCGTTTTACCAATAAACTTTTCAGCTTTATTTAGTATAGATAACCAGAGACATACAGAATTAGATATGCAGCATAAAAGTTTACAAAATAAAAAATACAAAACAACCATAACTTAGTAAGTAATTAGTTTATTTTAATGTTTTAAGTATTTTACAAATTACTACTTACTACGGTTAAAATTTGAGTAGGTATACATGTCTACAAAGTTATAAATAAGTATATATAAATAAATCTGACTGTACCTAAAAAAACGTAGGAGTAACTCCTCTTGATGCAATTACGTTTTTAACAGTATTAGGAAAGGAAATGTTTTAGACCCTTTTTTTGTTTGTTTTGACCGTCTTATTTATTTTCTCGATATTTTGAGAACTTTAAATTTATACCGAGGTCTATCAGTCAGTCTCTGTAGTCGAGCAATGTAAGCCATCCGATTGGACTATACGGTGCCCGTGAGGTCGCTGGGTCGATTCCCGCCCTGAACACGTGGGCGCGGACCTATAAACTAATTAAAAAAGTAGTTATTACCAAGAGGCACTTAGTACCTTCATTATTTTTGTTTACAACTGTTTTTCTTTGATTCTAACATCGATTTTTTCAATCTCAAAGAATCTTAACATCATACAAAAAAGCGAAAAAAGTGAATATTCTGTTAACAATTTTGCAGGAAATGTTGTATAAAATATTCGTACAAGATTTTATTCAAGCAAATATATCTTTCGTTTCTAATACATCCCAATATTATTACGTGTATACATATGTGGAAGTTAGTGAGTTTGATTGTCTGTTAGTCGACCCCGCAAAATTATATGAACCGAGCAATATTCAAAAATGAGATTTCAGGTTGGTCAGCTGCACTTATTGCAGCAAATTTGTCAAGATGAATGATCATAAAAAAATTAAAGTAATTCTTTTTTTTTTCTCTTGTGCCCTTCTACCAGGCACGGGTATTCTATTAAATATTTTAAGAAATGAGAGAGTTTAATAAATCTTCACTCGTTGGCCAATGACGGCCGGTGAGGTGGCGTGGTCAGTAAAATAATTGCTTTCTCGCTACGGATCGTGGGTTTGATTCCCACCCGAGACAGACTATTTTGAGTAACGAACATGTCTGTTTGTTTCGAATCTGGGTGTAATTATCTATTATATGTATATATTTACAATACAAAAGTATTATATGTATAGTATCTCAGTTATCTGGTTTCTACAACACAAGCTCTGCTTATCTTGGAATCAGATGACCGTGCATGTTAATGACCAGAATATTATTATTATTATTAAAGTCAGTGGTCACAAGTCGCTTGTTTATTTCCATGATAAGATTGTTTCTTTAGCGTGATTTTCACCGTAAATGTGCAACTGGTCAAAGTGGGCAAGAACTATGATGTAACTCCCTACCTTTATTTCAAAGCATATCAAGAAAAAAAAATCATATAAGACTGGCCAGGAACGAGGAAAGATGGAAAGGATAAAGGTAGTCTGTAATAACCTTGTTGTTAACTGCTATAGGTCTAGTTTTCATATTTTAGAACAATTTAGAGCAGTTTCAGACAGGCGAAGTTACGGGAAGACTTAGTATTGCAATAAAACGTGCTCCAACGACATTCTTTGAGAATCACACATGTTTGAGTGTAAGGATTTTGTCGATGACTGTACGTTGTGTGAATTTATTATCCCGATATATTGATATACGTTTTGTTACAAAGGCAATGAATTTCTGAACCTTATTGTATTGTACTAGCTTCTATTGATTGTACTGAAATAAAGGCCTTGTTCTGTGTACTTAAGCTGTAACATAGTATAATAATCACAATTTATTATACTGTGGTCTTTAACGTCAGGTTTACGGAGTAAATACCAACCGATTTCTTTGTGACTTCAAGATTGATTTTAGCTAAAGGAAAAGAGGAGACGCCGGCAGAGTTCTACAACTTGGCAGCAAACAATAAAAGTGGACGCAAAGGGTTTTTACACCTGTATGCTGTGTACCCATGGAATATGTATTGTTATGGGAACTTCGATTGGATACAGCCCAGTGGTAAGCGTGTTAGCTCAAACTTAACTCGGATAAAAGAAATGGAATGGAATTGCGTTAATACAAAAAAACGTTGCATTTTGAATTATCAAACGACTTTACATCCTTACGTATGAAAAATACACATAGATGACGAATCACTACACAACTCCACCCCACTTCACTCCATTTTGTTGCACTCCACACCAATTCACTCCACTCAATTCTTCTTTAGCTTTACGGTAACAATACGACATGCATGATATTCGCTGAAGATTCTTATTCATTGTACACAAAGTCAGAGCAGACACTAGTCTGGTAACAAAACATCACTCCGTTTAGGGTACTTAAATCCATTTGCCTCAATCAACGGCATAATGCCAGTGGAAAGCTCTTGGAAATACAAACTTTATCAAATTAATGTTGAAGTTTAGAAGGTATTGTACTGAAATCTCACGTAGAGTTATCAATTAAGATTCTTCATTAAATTTTACTGTATCTAATTATGCTTATGCTAAAGATTCAATTAGAAGTCTTTACGGTATTTTGGCCTTACTACAAACTTGTACACAGGTACATAAACACACATGTAAAATTTATAACATCTCTATTTTTCGTCGAGAAATAATAAAACGATAATATAGGTATTGGGAAACCGGATCAGTAAGCTGAAGTGGCAGTGGGCCTATCATATCTCCCGCTGAACTGATTACCGTTGGGGCAAAGGAATTCTTGAGTGAAGACCACGAATTGGCAAACAGCTAGGGATCACTCAGGATCTCAGCTAGGCTGTAATTTAATGTGCTTATGGGCGTGCTGAGAGTGTTATTCTATAACAGAAAATTAAACAACTCGTAAAAATAGTATTTAAGTTTTAGTATAATGTACCAAAAGCTATTTTATATTAGCGGCCATCTTGGATTTATCTTAAATGAAATTTACATTAAAAGACTTATCATTTGGTATGTGGATCACAGTTTGCTAGAAAATTAGCGATCTATCATCTTAAAGCAACCATCTTGGATTTATAAGAATGTTGAATAAGTATTATGGCATTGTCAACAGATTTAATTTTAATTTCTAATCAATCAGTCAATTGGAAGGAAATATAATTTTAGTCACAAAATTTGACCAATCAACAATAAGAACAAAAAACAGGGCAAGCTAAATAAAACTGCTTATTTAGAGTAATGACAATGATGAAATAGACATCGGCGTATATAGTACTTAAATACTACTGAAATCAAAATTAAAACTAATATTATTAACCTGAAGAGGTTTGTCACCGTCAATACACGCACTTCACTGACACACTACAAATCAGTCATACACTCACAATCATTCCACTTATTGTACACATACTATGCGTTCAAATAAGAATAGGATTAGAAATCCGCCATCTTGGACCGGAATACGCAATAACTTCACTTCACTTCAACGATTGGGCATTTGGAGTAAAATATTTAGATGCGAACATATATTTTATTCACTTCAGATGAATAAAGCGGTGTAACAAGTTCGAATTTGTTTAGGTATAAGTCTGTGTATTTGTGTACAAGTTTGTTGGATTCTAGTGCGAAACTTTAGTTACGTCGGTAGCAACATACTTTTTTTGGTAACTACATATATAATTTTTTCATACATTTTAACATAATTTTGTGTGGTTCAATATTTTATGCTGACGTTACTTTTGCTTAGTTTTTGGTATGAGGTTTCTCACGAGTCCAGTCCAACGCATACGCATAGTACATACAATCACAAATTCATTCATTCTACTGGGCTCCAGCCCACTCACCAACTAACTACGTGACCGCCGACCCGATCGCACCAAATTGTCGGGCTATATTTTGTACTTACATAAATAAATGTTGACGAGAATACCATGTTTCAAGATTTACCTACTTTTGTTCCTCTTGATCCCATTACGAACACGTTTGTTTGGTTGAACGCGCAAATCTCAGGATCTACTCGTCTGATTTGAAGAATTCTTGCACCGTTAGATACCCCTTTTAGGAATTTCTTGGGTCTGATATAAATTATTGTAGTTCGCACGGGCAGAGCCAGTCGGAAAGCTAGTATTTAATAAGTTTTGTCATAAACCCATACAAAAACAGAACGTCAGACAACTTAACTAAGTAATAAATAAGTAATTACTAAAGTCATTTGCGCTAATCTCCTGAAAGATTCAAGAGAAAACATCACACACAGCTGTCGTATGTTCCGAGAGATATTTAAGTGGAGATTAGAAGATATTTATGTGTGTTTGAAGCAATCTAGATTGTAGGGGCTTAAAAACAGCGGAACTATTTTTATACGCAACTTTGTATATCGCACTCGCCTTGGATATATAGCAAGTTCTATCTTGGGACGGTCCTAGTCATTCTGTGAATTGTTTCATCACCACGATTAGTAATATTGAGAAAAGAATAAAAGATATCAAAGATTTTTTTTCAAGCTTTTATTGAAAAAGACTTGTATTAATAATATTTTCCTTTTCAGATTCTTTCATTTATACACATATTGTAGAAGTTGTTATGAAAACGATAAGTCGCCATTTTGTACCGTCCGCCATAATGAATTCAAAATGGCGGCGTTCATAAAATCTTGTATTGTCATCATAATTAAACGTGTATGCAATTTTTTTAGTAGAAGTGCGTGAAATACTGATTGCGAGATTCTAGAACATACATAGATACATACACCTGAAGTTAAATGCACGCTGGCACGTGACACGGACGTTGCCAGCGTTTTATTGTTATGATCTATCATGGCTGGCATAAATGTTACTGAGCAACACTCGATAGCAATAAGTTATTCATTGTTAGTAAATGTTGCCGTGTATATCACTAAACGTCGATGACCATATTATGAAACATTGCCGTTTTAACGATACGGTCAATTTAAGTTGGCTACATCATGCATGAATTAAAACTTTTTCATGAAATGATTGGTCACATTATTAAGTAGATAATCATCAATTCTATGATATGGCTATGAGATATCACGTCTCTCCGCACGGGTTTGCTCTCAACTATCACACCAGTTGAGAGAGTTTAAGAGAGGCCTTAATCCACTCACGCTGGCCAAATGCGTGTTGGTGGATTTCAAACGTCCTCAAATGATTGGTTCTTAAACAAGCGTGTTTCCTGACGATGTTTTCCTTCAACGATATTGAGCAGCGGCGATGAACAATTCACACAAAGATGTGTGGGTGCGACTGGGAATCGTAACCCCGACCTTATATTTCTAATGCGAGGCCCGTACCACTGCGCCACCGTTGCTCATTATACTTTGCAATGAGTTTCTACTCAGATTTCATGGCCCAACGTTAAGTAGCATTTTACGTAAACTGTAAAAAGTAAACTAACCGCATCTATAGATTTTTATCACTTTTGAATACGTAAACTTACTTTATGGGCTGCTATATCTGTTTCTACGTTGCTCGAACGCGGATTTATATTTTTATTGCTCAAAGCTGAGCTTATTCCGTGCTAGGGTTGTTATTTTTAGTAATGCTTTGACTTAAACGTAGTATTTATATCGATACTTATATTTTAAAAAAAGAATAGATTTTCAGTTTTCATTTTAGTAAAAATATTCATAATTTGTCTGCCTAAGATAGGCAGTAGTGACTTATTTAAAAGAAACTGTTACTTTCTTCTTGAACACACATACACACATCAAATGTTCGATACGATATCAAAACGGTTGTATGATCTTAATGTGCCAGCCCGACTCACAGCCGATTTTGTTTATGTAAGCAAGTTTGGAAATTGAAATAGTTAGTCGAATTCAAAGCCAACCACTTCAAATATTGGCTCGAACGATGGGCTTTTAGCAAATATGTTTTATCAAACATAGACCCAATGTTTCAATAATAACAAATGTGTACATTTCATATTAAAATCACACACAAAGCAAATGATAATGTACAAAAAGACACAAACATCAAATAATTTGCCAATACGAAACATTTTTACCAAAATGTAAATATTATTCCTGTTTGAGGAAAACCATAGCACAAGGAACTCATTGTGGTTGCGATTAGAGGTGGCAAGTATAATACAATTAAATTTCTAAAAAATGGCAGCCATTTCTGAATAAACCTTTTTGTAACAAAAATATTTTCAGGAGTCATGTCATACAAACATAACATTCGAATGGATTACTTCCTGTAAAGTCGGTTAAAACGGTATATAATGGTTTCCGTATATCGTACAGATGCAGAAGTTTACTAATTATAAAAGTACAGATCAGTAAACATCAATTCATTTATGAATATAAATTAAAATATTTATAAAAAAATGCGCTATTACTGAGTAGGTCTGTATACTTAAAAGTATTAGCAAATACGTAATAAATCTTTAATTAAATTGAACGCAGAATGAAAATAGTTAGTACCTATAAATTTATTTTTAAAATAGAAGTGCTTATCTTATTTTGAATTTTTTTTAAAGAATATTCATGCCATCTCTAAAGACGTCTATCAAACTTCTAGCACTATAGCAAACACAAAGAGAACGAAATTCCCCGCAGACGCGGTTCTAATCGAATAGCCAAAACAGCAATATAGATGAATAACAGATGTGGGCTTAATTTGATGGATGAAAAAATCTTGTCATGTGTAATATTGGTGTTCGTAAACATACTTACGACTCACGCCTTCAATAATCAGTTTGGAAAGACAGAATTTATTGCATTAAGCAATTTTCCTCAATCCAAAAGAGAGGATTTATCAGTTAAACGCTTTTGTTATGATAAAAGCGTTTAACTGATAAATCCTCTCTTATATGTTTGATAGCCATTTCTTCCGCGTGAGCTAAATTTTTGGTTACTAACACTGTAAATAAATAAATAAATATTCTAGGACATTAACACACGGTCATCTAAGCCAACGGTCACGGCCCAAGCTAAGCAGAGCTTGTGTTATGGAAACCAGATAACTGGTATTTACTATACATATAATACTTTTCTTTTGAAAATATATACTTATAATATATATTTACACCCAGACTCGACACAAACACAAATGTTTATCACTAATGTTTGTCTCGGGTGGGAATCGAACCCACGACCTGCGGCGTGAAAAGCAAGTATCTTACCGACCACGCCACCGGCCGAGAATTTTATATTAGACTAGCTTCCGACCCCGGCTTCGCCCGCGTGGTGTTAGGATAAAAATTAGCCAAGTGACAGATCTATAAGAGCCCTTTATCATATTTTTTATTTGTTTTTTGTGGAACCCCGTTTCACCACCTTGAAGGGTGAGTTTTGAAAAATCCTTTCTTAGTGCACCCCTAGACTCCAAACCTATGTGCCAAATTTGGAGTCTCCAGACCTAGCGGTTTGGGTTCTGCGTTGATATGTCAGTCAGTCAGTCAGTTTCTTCTTGTATATATTTAGATAAATATGTGTATAGTTTAACAACTGCGCATAGTTACCAATAATGAAATATGGAATCAATAATACAGCAGACGCTAGCTTGATTCAATCCCACCTGCCTTGTTTGGCGCTAACCCAAGTTAGGTAAACAATGTATACCTACCTATTTTAGTTGTACGTCTATTTTAAAGTTAGATTGCACCAAACTCGGCTTCGAAAAATTGGTTCATTTACAGGTTTGAACGTAGTAAGTACCCTTAGTATGATTTAGTCAATACCAGAAAAGTTTTTGAATACTTTCTTCAATTCAACCCTTTATAGTGTCTCTCTACAGGGCACGGGTCTTCTCTCAACTATCTTACTAGTTGAGAGAGTTTAGGCCTTAATCCACACACGCCGGCTAACTGCAGGTGGGTGGATGTCACATGTCCTCGAATGATTAGTTTTTAGACATGCCGGTTTCCTCACGATGTTTTCCTTCACCGATATTGAGCTGCGGTGATGAAACAATTCCCACAAAGATGTGTGGTCACGACCAGGATTCGAATCCGCGACCTTATTTTTATAAGGCGAGACCCGTACCGCTGCGCCACCGATGCTCACGGTCAATTACGGCTTATAACAACATATTTGATAAATATTGACACTTACACATTTCCTCTTGGATAATAACCGATATATTAAACGCCATATTACAAGATAAGCCTCGCCTCTCGATCAAATAGAAATTCACACGCCTCGCCAACCTCCAATGAACATTTACTACATCCATCATCCTTAGAAAAACAATAAAAACTCCAGTTAAGGTGTAGTCTCGTGCGCTATGATATTATTTAGGGTATTTAGCTGTCTATATATATGTATGTCATTTAAATAAAGCAGAGGTGGCGCAGTGGTACTGGCCTCGCCTTAAAAATATAAGGTCGCGGGTTCGGATCCTAGTCGTTTCCACACCACTGCTCAATATCAGTGAAGGAAAACATCGTGAGGAAACCGGCATGTCTAAGAACTAATCATTCGAGAACATGTGATTTATTTTATTTTATTTTATTTGGATCACCAACAAATGATACACAATTACATTAAATAAGTAGTTTGCACAAAGATTGGACCGCTGTGTTCATTTAGTTATAGGTAACCACAGCT
This sequence comes from Meganola albula, assembly GCA_936450015.1. Classification (NCBI taxonomy): domain Eukaryota; kingdom Metazoa; phylum Arthropoda; class Insecta; order Lepidoptera; family Nolidae; genus Meganola; species Meganola albula. Next base: position 6,135,062 of record OW388166.1, read on the forward strand.
AAAAACAACAACCAACCACCAACACGCACTAGGCCAGCGTGTGTAAACTTTCTCAACAAGTAAGATAGTTGAGAGAAGACCCGTGCCCAGCAGTGGGACACTAAAAAGGGTTGAAGTGATGATATGTCTTACACTTGTTGGTGATAATAGCTTAATTTTTTTTAACAATAACTCAAAACCCGCTCAACCAATTTTGATAAAATTTTAATATAATTGGCCGAATTTTCGCGTAACCTATATACAGAAAATACCATTACAGTCGAATTAATAGCAAATCAAGAAAAAATGTCGTGTGCAATTTATTGATGATTCTAATTAGCTTATATTCTTTGTAGAAATTTAAAATATAAGTATTCTTGGTGTGCTTCCTAGGTATTATGGTCAAAAAGGCTTTAATGAAAGCCTTGACCGAGCTAAAACAACATCGAAAAATAGTTAGGTAGATTTTTAAGCAAGTTAAAACTTAACTAATGTACAGTCAGCGTGCGTGCTTTGAGAAATCTCCAGCCATGTTTAATAAATTACTTTTTTAAAGTAATTCACTACACGGTAAAAACAGAAATCAGACCTTTTTTTCACACGCGTCTATAAAATAAAGACTTTTTACATTTGACTAACGAACTTTTATTATGTTCTTTTATAGTTGAGCTGAATAGCTTTAACTTTATTAATAGTTCACTGGGACTGTACCTTAAGTACTCACAAAATCAATTGAAGCTCCATTAAGCTCTATAGATTTCCCTAAAGATCGATAAATGGGTTTGTGTGAATTACGATCATCACCTTTCATCTGTCAACATTATCTCAAAATGGCAGCTATAACACAAATAATAAACATTAAATTGCGGCCATTATTCGTCTAAACCCACCACACCACCATAATCTCCTCACTGCTACCTGCGTGGAGTACCCACTCCTTGCAACTTCAAAGCGTTAAAGGCAAATTAAAGGAGAGCCAAGAAGTTTATTGGTAACGAAACCCTTGTTATGGCTGAATTACAAAGTATAGAGCATCGCGGCATGGTTGCTACTCTTTCAGTCTTCAATCGGATATACTTCGGAGTCCCGATCCCCTATCTTTCATGGGACAAGTAGAGGTTATGCGGCACCAATATAGAGTAGAAATTTTATGAGTAGGTACAAAGAGATTTTTAGCTTCTTCTTCTATTCTACAATAAACTTCCAAATAATATTAGGGAAATGACTATTAACAAATTTGGGGGCTGAGTCACCTTCGTCCGTGGGTGCAAACCTTTAATTGAATCCCCAGACGTGGTCCCCGGGTGGTGCAAATTAGGTGACAATCAACTGGTGGTAGGCTTCGGCCGTGGTTAGTGACCACCCACCAGACAAAGGCGCACCGCCAAGCGGCCTTGCCGTGTTCCGGTGCGATGTCTGGTGACACCATGTAGAGTGGTCGGAATTATTGCTCCTTTAAGGTTTCTAACCTTAAGGAGGCTCATTCCACTGCCACCTTCTCACCGATAATTATTCGTTATAAAGAGTGAATCGGTACACTGGGCTGGCGCGTTCCATCGTAGACTACATCATTGCTTAACATCAGGCAAGTTATAGTCAAGCGCCAGCCTATCGAAGAATAAAAAAAAAAATATTATAAAATCTTATTATGTAAGAAAGCGTATTATAAAATTTCAGACTATTTAACGGATAAAAACGCTTGGAATTAAGTCCCTCTAATTCAACACAATAAACAAACAAAATGTAATACTACTTCATTTAAAAAAAAAGCCTACTGAGTTTTTTGGCAGTGTTTCTCAGTAGTTGCCAGTCATTCACTGCACGGTACGAAAATAAATTGGTCTATGATTGTAGACTTGCGTCTCAAAAAAATTAAGCATATTTTCATTTTCATTTTCATATTCTTTTCTTTGCTTCTATTTTTATTGAGCGAACTGCAGCGTTGTGGAATTCGTTGCCGGCATCTCTGTAAAAATAGCTTATAGGCTAAAAAAGGCAGGATTGATAGTGACGCGCATGAAGGCGGGTTTCAAAACCCAGCTAAGCCCCTATGTGCCTCACCTGTCTTTGATCTCCGCTCTAATAATTCTATAAGGTTGTAGAATGAGATAAAAAGTAAGTTTATTTGTCCTTCCGCTCTTCTTCTTCCTCAAAAAGAGCGAAAGTCAGGAGAAAATAAAAGTGTTCAAAATGAGTTTTGTATATTGATTTTTTTTTGTGATTTCATGCTTTCTTTGCCTTGCTAAATTGTAACGTCTTATCATCGATAGTGTCTGGGTTAAACAGCAGATGGGTTCATGGGCAGGCATGACTGAACTGTAGGTTATTAGAGGTTTAATAATAATAATAATAATAATAATAACTAATTATTTCGATCAACTAATTGGATCATAAAATGCAATAAAATATAATGTCACTAAATTAATAAAACACAACAAGATCAATAAATTCAAATTAGAAATAATCATATATTATTTAAAGAATAATTCAATTATTATTATAGTTAATAAATGTTAAAATTTAATTATTATTATTAATTTATTATTATTTAATTTAAACAAAATATAAATATAAATATTACAGTGATTATTGTTTATGATTTTTTTTTTTAGTTAGGGCTCCGAAATCCTGAAAACAAGCTAACACGCTCGTACATAACTCCAGCAGGTACTCTCATTATTACGGGCGCATATGAAATTCTGTGGCTTGTTACGTGCTAATAGCAATTTAGGCTCCAGATGTGAATTGTAGCATTCTGTTTTAGCATCCTCGTCTATTTAATATCATCTACCTCACAATACAGAGATTTTGTTTCTGCCCAATAAACCAGTAAGAGCAGGTTACTACCATTTTATAATTATGTATTTGATTTTTGGCTTCTCCTCGTATTAATCTATTAATCTTTTTATATACCTAGGTACCGAAGAGTCCATACAAGCCAATTCCCATCTGCTTGCCTTTAGAGAATGGTCAATATCACACGTACTTAATAGTATATGTAGGGACACAATAATGTAATAGAATACCTAGCCATAGTGCACCTGCATGTTACGTCACACGGCTGCGACCATGGGAAGCCAAGAGAAATGTATGTACTTACTTTGATCAGAGGTTAATACAGTCTATCACTGAACGGTTGTGTAACTTTTACTTGATGAACCTCCCAAGGACAATACCCAAAAATAGTGACACGCAGTAGGTAGATAGGTAGGTATTCCATCAAACTACAGTGTATACCTACAGGCTACACATATATTATACCTTCAATATATTATGTAACGCCTAAAAGTTATAAATCGCAACAAAAATAGGTATAGCATCAAGTGCAAAACCGATCTGTGTCGGTAGTGAACAGACACTATTTTCAGAAGAACGTTATTGCTCCGGCTTCCCTTTTTCAGACTTACACCCGCCACTGGTCGATACTCTAATTTTGGAAGGTTTTTAATTTCATTTTCACATAATTCTCACGACTTAGTTATTTATGATTGGTATGTATGTTAGTAATGTATTATTAGTTGTTAATTTTTATTATTTCAAAAAAACTGGTGGACATCTTAAAAGATTCCTAAGAAGATGGTCAAGATTTTAAGTCGAATTTACGTCGTATTACATACTTACATTACTGAATCTCAGAATTTGTATTTGACTACGACGTATTATATACTTACACTGGACCACTTTGAAAGGGGATTCGCAAGAAAATCTTTAATATTTTCAAATTTAGGTACCTGCACTAGCTTTTATTTCTTCTGTAAAATTAGATTTTTTTATATTACTGATTTAACCAATAAGCCAGCTATATAAATGAGAACTGGTCTAGTGGATTGAGCTCCACCGACTACCGCCACTACTAAAGGAGTACTTACTATCTTTATCTTCATTTTCACTAACCACGGGGTGTATCTTTACTATGGAGAAAAGTTGTTTAAATGTTCGTTCTAGATAATATGTCAGTATCCTCATGAAGTTTTCTATTAACTATATTAATCATCGGCGATAAAAACAATCACGTATAGATACCCAATAATATTAAGTTAAAATATTAACAAAAAAAACCGACTTCATGGATGCCATTCTCAGAACTAAACCAAACTGAAATGGGACCACACGGGAAGCATCAGCTTTCAATAAAAAAATAAATATCAAAATCGGTTCACCCATTCGAAAGTTCTGAGGTAACAAACATAAAAAACATACAGTCGAATTGATAACCTCCTCCTTTTAGAAGTCGGTTAATAAAAAAACATACATTCGAATTGATAACCTCCTCCTTTTAGAAGTCGGTTAAAAATTCAAACTCAGTCCAAAACCGTTGCGTCACAGTTCTGAAATTTTGACAGAGTTTCTTTTATTCTCTCCCTAAATGCTCGTCCAAACTTTATTACCCGAATAAAGAAAATAAAATACAGTTCGATCATAAATTGCAAACGATTAAGTACCGGATCAATTTTGGGTCTCGATGAAAAATATTTTACGCAGAACCGCCGTTGTATCCTATTATTCAAATTAACTTCACTGCATTACAGTAACTCGAGTCAATTATGGGAAATGATAACCCTTTGTGACGTAATGAGGTGCCTCTTTATGCGTTTCCGTGTCGGATTCAATGATTTTGGCGTTGAAAATTCCTGAAATATACCTATATCTAGGTAAATGAAGTTAGAGTAAGCAAATTTAAGTCCTGGCAGGCCATATTGCTGTTATATTTGATAAATGCTGGGGAAGAAAGGTTCTTAAATGGGACCACGTACTTAATGCTGCAGCGTCTGCCAGCCTACTACCAGGTGTATTGAAGATGTATTGTAAAATTTGTGGGAAGCTAATGGAAGCTAACAGCTGGCAAACAGAGCCGTTCTAGAGGCCTATGTCCAGGAATGAATATTCCCAGATTCATGATGATCATCTCACCATCACTTTCCTATCATGCGCTAGTGATTCTACAGATGTAGTACAGTGTCATCCGTTTTTGCTCTATTATTAAGAGTGAAGCCGTGGAATCTAAGAGCACGTTACTTAAGCGTGGTCAAAACGCTTAGTTGACAACACACGTGGACCTGCATGACTTGTGTCGTAGACAAAACATCAGCATTAGCATTCTCCGCTATCACCACTCAGAGGAGCGTAGTGGTTATTACAACGAAGAATAGCAAGGGTAGCTAAATTTCTGCTCAGTACCTTTGTTTCAGCAAATAATGATACGGACGCCTCAGATATTTTTTCAATTAGGCTATTTTTCTTGAGAAAACATTAAATTTATTAAAAACAGGAAATACGTAGTCAAAATAATGTTATATATCCGTCGCTTTTGACGGGCCGGTGGCGTGGTCGGTAAGATACTTGCTTTTCACGCCGCAGGTCGTGGGTTCGATTCCCACCCGAGACAAACATTTGTTTAAATATGTCTGTTTGTCTTGTGTCTGGGTGTAATTATCTATATTTAAGTATATATTTACAAAAGAAAAGTATTCTATGTAGTATATTACCAGTTATGTGGTTTCCATAGTACAAGCTCTGCTTAGTTTGGGATCAGATGACCGTGTGTGTTAATGTGTCACTATATTATTATTATTATTATTATTATTATTTTACTAGAGCATACTTTTGCAACTGAATCACAATAGAATACTGTTTGTAAAAACTCAATTTACTATTCTGACGTCAGTCTTTGAAAGAACGGCGTAAAAGAAAATGTAACGAAAACTATTGTCATCCGTTATTTGTTTAGAATCAAGAAAGGAGTGCTTCTATTTGTGATATCAAAAGAGTTTGAAACAAAAATAGGTGTGTTTGTTTTTATGAGACAAACAGTATGTACAACGCAATGTTTTCTTAAAATGGTTGTTTTCGATTTCACTGGGCACCGCCAGCGATTGCGGTTACCAGATGGTCGGAAATCGTTTGGACTATCCTGAAATTTCATATGATGTCCAGACTCCCGACAAATAACAAAATCTCCCGACAAATATAGGGACGTATCCTTTGATCATATTATTATTCCGCGTACCACAATAATAAGAACTATTTATTTCAAACATATTGTTTAAAATTTTGACTCAAACATTTTGATTTCTCCAGACAACAATCCCAAAATCCCGACATTTTGAAATGTTATCCAGGAACTTAGGTTTTTTATTCTGCGATAGGTTGGCGCTTTACTACAACTCGCCTGATGTTAATCAATGATATAGTCTGCGATGGAACGCGCCAGCCCAGTGTACCGATTAACTCGTGATTACGAATGATTTTTGGTGCGAAGGTGGCAGTGGAATGAGCTTCCATATGGTTATAAACCTAAGAGTAGCTAAAACCAGTTACAGTTTCCAGTTTATAACGTCTTTTTACTTAATAACAACAAGATAAAGTGAATTGAGGTTCTGTATGGATGTAAACCATAAACTAACAACTATTACGACACGCGGTAAGCAGCCCTTTGTTTGGTGGGTTGCCACTAACTTCCCACCACAGACTATTCAGAGAAACATACTATTGTCTTAGATTTACACGAATATCACACATTGAAATAAAACTACTTTTTAACGGATTTCATCGCGGTTTATTTTAGATTTTAGATCCCGACGTTTCAAATTCTTTTCAGACTTTTCTTTTTGTTCACCCGTGAATATGAAGTCTGAAAAGACTTTGAAACGTCAGAATCTAAAATCTAAGCTAAACCGCGATAAAATCCGTTAAAAAGTAGTTTTATTTCAATCTATTCAGAGCACCTAGCGGTTGCCACCCCAGCCCTTAGCCTACCACTTACATCGAACCGGCACACTACAAGGCCGCTTGGCAATGCTACTTTGAAATTGAAAAACATGGAAGTAAAACAATCTTTATTTAACATAAAAGAAAGACTTTGCCTGGTGATCACTGACCAAGGGCGAAGCCTACCACCAGTTTATTTCCATATGATTTGCACCACTCGGGGATCATGTGAGGTTTTGATGGTGCACTCTCACAGATAGGTGACTAAGCCCGTAGAGTCTACGTGTGAAGCCGGGCAATTCGATAATGTAACATAAAATCTGTTTGTTTGTAGGAAGGTACTTTAAAAAGCTATGTCCAATGTTACAGGGATTATCAGGTACGAACGGTAGGACACGCTGTCACATCGTAAGCCCCTTCTTGATGTAGGTTCAGCCTTGTCAGTTACACTGTAACATACCAACACCTGTAACTTATTTTACTTATTGTACTGTACCTTTATTGTGCATTCTATGATATTTGTATTGAGTAGAAGAAAGAAAGAAAAAGAAATTCACACAAACAGGATACACACAATCAAACAACAAATAAAATATTTGTTTGTTACAGATGTAAAAAGAAACAAATAGAAAACCTCTGAAAAATAAAAAAAAATACAAAGAGTAAACAATGTGACGACCTCGGTAGTCGGCGGTGTAAGCCGTCCGATTGGGTTATACTGAATTGTTTCGGTGTCTGGTTGGTCGAGGGACTACCCGTCGTGCCTCTGAAAGCACGTTAAGCCGTCGGTCCCGATTGACATTTAACACATCTATGACAATCGTTACATGTAGTCATTCATTTCATTCATTCATTCATTCATTCATTTCATTCATTTCATTTTCATTTTCATTTTCATTCATTCATTTTCATTTTCATTGAAGCCAATATACTCTGACACCTGGTGTAACCATCTCGGCTACTGGTTCCCTATGGGTTTCGAGGTCTGATGGCAGTCGCTCGTATAATTCTGGTAGCTAGCCGCATCAGGTTAGACTGGGAGTCGACCCCAATAGAAATGGGAAAAAAGGCAAGGGGAATGATGATGACAAAAAGTAAACAATGTAACAGATCATCCAGATGGCGAGGTGCGATGCTCGGCGACCGCGTACTTACAACGTAACGTTTACTGAGTAATACATGTTTTAAATCAGTGTCAAACATGTATTGCTCAGTAAACGTCTGGATGATCTTCCCTTTACACTGGAAAGTCAGTACCATCCGATCCTCTAATCTCCACAAAACCAACAGTAGTCAAACTTAAAATATGGATTTTATTGTACCATTTACTGGGCGAGTGATAAAAAATTCATGGTAGGGGCATACTCACCTCATTTCTTTGACTTAGAGGTTAAAACAGATTTGTTTAGGAATTGTTGTAATGTTTGTAATATTTTTTGTTCTGATTAACGTGTCTTTTAAGAGGGATAACTTACTTTTTATACAAGTAATCCCTCATAACACACATTTTTATGTTAAGTTTCGTTTCGTTTTGTTATCATTTTTCAAGACCAGTTATTGACATACCCTGGGTTACAGGTAAAAGTTCCCATACGAGGGATGACGTATCTTCTTCACTTCATAAGAATGCAGGAAGACTATATTAACTTTGGGTTACAAAATACAAAATTATTTTCTAGAAACCGTGTTACTACAAAATCGTGTTAGCAAATATAAATTAATTATTGCAATGTCCATAATTCACTTAGTTGGAAGACTGACCTAGTGGCGTTGTGTTAGAGACCCTGCCTGCTAAGTCGAAAGTCGTGGGTTCGATTCCCACCCAGGACAAACTTTTGTGTGATGACACGAGAAAAATGCATTTAAGTATCATATCCGCTCCTAGTACCCAAGTAATAATTTGGCACAAGATGGCGCTGTGTGTATTTGTGAATATATTATTATTAATCAGTAGGCCCTGGACCCCGATTACCGCGATTTAGACATTTATTTATTTATTTAACCAAAAACTTACGTCCATTATTACAGTGTAACTACACCAATGCAATAGTATAGCCATTTACATTATTTGTAACTAATAGTATGCAGAGCTATTTTGGTAAATTCACCCAGAGAACAGTGGAAGATGTCAATGCTTTCTGCAGTGCACGTGTAAAAGGCGCGTCCGCGAGTAGCCTGGTACGCGCGCGGCACCGCCATGCGCCAGCAGCGGCGGCCGGTAACGGCGCCACACGTATCCGTCTGAGACACGCAGTTCCAACCTACTCAATAGTACCTAGTTGTCTATTTTACCCCTAATTAATTTAAATGTGTATAATATCAAGAACTCAGAGTTCCCTACGCGCTTTTAATTCATTGTACCCTACCATGCCTAAAACAAAAAGCCTAAAACATTTATCTAGAACTTGACTTTATGTCGAATAAAAATGTATTAGACTACAGGTCATGCGTCTAGTGGTAGACTTATCTCTAACGAGATATTCTGAGAATATGAAAAATTGTTTTCAATCAACATCCACCATTCTTTTTCAACATACTTATTTTAAGTTGTGTTCAAGATAAAATGAAATATCTAAATCGCAAAAACCGGATTTCTGATCACTGATAAAGTCTGTATAGGGATAGTCAAAGGCTATATACATACATACTAGTAGGTATGTATACTGAAACAAAATACTTCGGAGAATACCACTTTTGTTTGAAACACCTTCAAACGTTGAGATCTAACGTTCCATCTAATACAGGCAACAGACAGACAATGTAATTTATTATGACGTTAACATAAAAAGGAATACCCCAAAATTAATTTCCGCCCCCATATAGCAGAATGTTCTAATCTTTAATGTTTAGTTCAAACAAGTTGGCGTCTAGAATATAAATAAAAAAGGTATTAATTAATCCTGTCAAACGTTGCAAGGATACTAATATCGAAAAATAAACACAGTACACACGGCTACACATCAGTTATACATTTCCAGTATAAGTTGATCCTGCATTGTAAAAGATTTCCGTGCCACAAGAGGTCAGCTTATATTGATAAATATTCTGGGAATTCAACAAACACGGTCATCTGGTCCCAAGCTAAGCAGAGCTTGTGTTATGGAAACCAGATAACTGGTATAGACTATACATATAATACTTTTCTTTAGAAATATATACTTATAATAGATACTAGCTGCCCCAGCGAACTTCGTACCGCGCAAAATTGTGAATCTAAACCATTCCCAGATCCCCTTGAACACACACAAAAAATTTCATCAAAATCGGTCCAGTCGTTTGAGAGAAGTTCAGTGACATACACACTCACAGAAGAATTATATATATAAAGATTTACACCCAGACTCGACACAAACACAAATGTTCATCACTAATGTTTGTCTCGGGTGGGAATCGAACCCACGACCCGCGGCGTGAAAAGCAAGTATCATAGCGACCACGCCACCGGCCCGTCATATTGGTTCGATGTGTAGCCGTGTGTACCAACGGATACACAACTCTCTTACGTTAATTCACAACTATAGATTTATAATAAATAATAATATTCCTTCCGACGCCAAATTTTATTATATATCAACTTTTTTAATTAACCGCATCAAAATTGTAATACTCGTTTTTTGCATACCTCTGAACTAAATCGGAGTTCCATTCGTGCTATTTTTTTACTTGTATTGCTCTCATACTTTCCTTCCGCACCTGTATATCTCTTTTACCTTTCGTGCTTAAGTTAGTGAGATTTTAACTGTAATACTTACTATTCTGTATTTAATCGAGTTAACAAAATTAATAGATTGTTACGGTTGAGTTCACATTTATTTGTTGGCACATCTGCTTCTCAATGCATCGGCTGTCATTTTATACTGTCATCGCGTCCGTCTTTGAAGTAACCTGTCACTCGAGAATGACATTATGAGCGAACGAATGAACACCGAGCACGGGTGAAGCGGCCATATTAGAATGGCTAACACTGTGTTGAACCGTTGTGGCGTCCGGTAGTGCAGATGCAATAACGTGCTCGGTGAACGTTACTATTTAATCCAACGTAATCTTAACGATCTGTAATTAACTGGTAGAATTCATGATTGTCCTATCGAGAGATGGGGGTGAAGTGATATTTGCCGTAGCTATTTTATTGAAATACCGTCTTCTTACCCGATTATTCACGCCTACCTAAAGTTGTCTGCTAATCTTGATATTTTTTAGTCCAAAAACCTCTCAAAAGCCTTCATATTTTTTGTTTGTTTATGTTTATTTTTTACTAGTATTTACATTATGTACATAGTATCGTCTTAGATTTACGCGAATATCACACAATGAAATAAAATTACTTTTTAGCGGATTTTATCGCGATTTAAGTTTCAAAGTCTTTTTGTACACCCGTGAACATGAAGTCTGAAAATACTTTAACGTCGGGATCTAAAATCTAAAATAAACCGCGATAAAATCCGTTAATAAGTAGTTTTATTTCAAATTTTTTTTTAATCTAAAATAGGCTTGCGCTTGACCACAACTTGCCTGATGTGAAGCAATGATGCAGTCTACGATGGAACGCGCTTACCCAGTATATACCGATTCACTCTTGACTTACAAATTTACAATACATCTTATTTTTTATGATACTATTTTGCTAAAAGCACTTTCTACTTATAGGAACTGAAATATGCGGCCATGCCTTCACTATTATTCATTGCCTTCACTACTTTTAATACTATCTCGGAGGTGGTCCAGAGGTAAACGTGTTCGCTTAATAACCGAGGTACCGGGTTGCATTCCCAGATTGAGCAAAAATTCTTATTTTATATTTAGTGACTCTTAGTTGCAGCTCGATGTTTGGAATTGGGCCGTTGGAAGGCAATAGGCTCGCCCCCTATTATGTAGGGGACCTAAACATATCCGACGAAAAGTGAATTATATTCACCTCTGCCTACACTTTCAGGTAATACAGGCGTGGCGCGTGCAATATACTACGTTTAAGTTGAGGTACTTTTAAAGCTATTCCATTGACTGGCTTGGTGGTGTAGAGGTTAGAGACCCTGACTGCTAAGCCGAAGGTCTTGGATTCGATTCCCGCGCAGGACAAATCTTTGTGTGATGAAAACGAATTTACATAAGTCTTAAATCTGTTCCTAGTACCCATAACACAAGCAAATATAATTGTTCAATTTGGGACTAGGTGGTGTTGTGTTTATGTGTGAAAATATTATTATTATTGTTAGTTCGATGTGGGCTCTTTAAGTTCCAAATTTCCTAAACCGCCAGTATCCTAGAACCGACCTCTTCTATCATTCATCGGAACATCTTAATTCTCTCCACAATAGAGAGACACGAACAAAGGCATTGAATGTGAAATATTGTCCGTGCCTATTGTCCGTTCACTTGATATATTGACTCCTAACAGGATGGGCTCAGACACCAGTTTTACATAACATGAGTTATCGTTCCGCGTATAGTAAAGCGAAATCGAATTAACTTTAGGAAGTATTATATAGAATTTCCTTTGAGAACACGATTGGAAAATTACCGGTTTATAACTATGAATTGTCTAGTCTCTAATAAATGGTCTTCTAAGATTCCTACTGGAGCTGGTCGGGCAATAGCGTCGCCAGTCGCACATATAAGACGTCGAGCCCACTCCAAACTGACTGTGAATTAATAACTCAATGAAACTTTATTTCATTATGTAATAGGCTGACTCTTGACTACGGCATGTTGATAAATGATGTAGTCTACGATAGAACGCGCCAGCCTAATATAGATAGGTATAGGTAATAATAATAGGTATTCTGGGACATCAACACACTCGGTTATTTGGTCCCAAGCTAAGCAGAGCTTGTGTTAAGGAAACCAGATAACTGGTATATACTATACATATAATACTTTTTTTTTGTAAATATATACTTATATGTATAATGGATATTTACACCCAGACTCGACACAAACACAAATGTTCGTCACTAATGTTTGTCTCGGATGGGAATCGAACCCACGACCTGCGGCGTGAAAAGCAAGTACCTTACCGACCACACCACCGGCCCGTCAATTCACTCGTGACTATTAATGATTTTCGATGAAGGGACCGTGGAATAATGCTCCATATAGTTAAGCTATAAAGGAGCGACAATTCCGACGCACCCTCTCTGCATGGTGTCACCAGACATCACACCGGAACACGGCAAGGCGGCTTGGCGGTGGAGCTTTATCTAAAGGGTAGTCACTAACTATGGCCGAAGCTTACCACCAGTTTATTGTCACTTGAATTGTGCACTCCCACTGACGAAGGTGACTGAGCCTTCAAACTAAATGACTTGTAACTATAAATTAATAAAACTCTACAGAGATGAAACGCGGACACTCGCGGTAGGACTGGTCCATAAATTCAAAGTCGCTATGGAAAGGCTACTCTCGAAGTCTCTCTGACGGATGAAGTACGCAATGAAGTGCTCCGAGAGAGAACTAATGTAACCGGCATAGCCCACCGGATTAGTAAGCTGAATTAGTGGGCCAGTCATATCTGCCGTAGAACCAACAAGCGCTGGGGCAAACGAATTCTAGAGTTTATACAACGAAGTGGCAAACGTAGCGTGGGCACCCGTAGACTAGGTAGATTGACGATCTCTGCAGGACGGCAAGAATTGGAGAAGATAAGCCGTGGATCGTGCTTAGTGGCATGCTCTAGGAGAGACCTATGACCAGCAGTAGACTAGAATAGCCTGATGATGATAAGGATAAATGAAATTACAACCTAGCTATGTCAAAAGTTGGTACAGATGTGTGTAGGTGCGGATGTTTATTACTCTTCTATGCAAAAAATACTGGACGGATTTAGATGAAATTTGGCACAGAGATAAATTATAGTTTGGAATAACACATAGGCTACTTTTTTCTTAATATCTAGCGGGTAAAGCTGCGGGTGGAAGCTGGTAATTTATATTTGAAAGCTCACAAAAAACTTTCTTAGCGGTGCTTCTAAGAGGCGTTTAATCAAAATTGGTTCACCCTTTTCCGAGTTACCTCCTTGTTAACTGAACAACAGAATGGATATTTTTTACTTTTTATATTAAATACTGTGACGAAGGTATTTTAGTGCATATTCAAAATGAAATGGGTGGAAATATAAAACATTTTCTTCATTCAATATCTTTGAAGGCATATCGAATATCGACTTGTTAACAGCTATTGAGAAATACGAAGTTTTGTAAATGCTTACACACGATACACAGATATCAGATTACACAAATATTCACAAGAAAATTGAGATTTTGCTTCGAAGAAATAACAAAAAAATTATTTGCTCGAAATTTTTGCAGTACGTTTTTCATTGTGAAAAATTTAATTGAAAAAAGTGAATTGAATTCTACAAACAATGATTTGAATTTGAAAATCTCTAGAATTTAAAAATTACTAGTATTGTCTTAGATAAAAAAAAAAATCCGTTAAAAAGTAGTTTTATTTCAATTACTGACGCCTCTTACTAGAATCTCAATTAATGCAAGCTCTGAATAAAAATACCATTAATTGTATACACAAATACGAAGCTACAGCCAGATACACAAGTCATAGTTACATAAAACACACATCTTATTCGACGAAGATTAGAAATGAATACAGTATAATATTTAACAAAAGGCATTCCCGCTAACCAGTAATAATATAGCATCGATAGATACTAAAAAAAATATTCCCTCCAAAAAGAAAATAAAAAAAAATAAAAAAAAAAACATCCATGAGGAAAAGCGGAATAGCTACAACGCTTCATACAATCCGTGCCACTGTTTTAATTTTTGTACAGAACGTTTGTGGACTCCACTTTATCACGTGTCTGGGTGTAATAATCTATTAAAACTATATATTTACAAAAAAAAGTCTTATAAATGTATAGTATATACCAATATCAGCGCGAGCAGCGCGCAGCGGTAGCGCAGCGGTACGGGCCTCGCCTTAGAAAAATAAGGTCGCGTTCGAATTCTGGTCGTGCCCACACCTTTGTGTGAATTGTTTAATCTCCGCTGCGCAATATCAGTGAAGGAATCAGTGAAGGAAAACATCGTGAGGAAACCTGCATGTCTAAGAACTAATCATTCGAGGACATATGACATCCTCCAACCCGCACTTGGCAAGCGTGTGTGGATTAAGGCCTAAACTCTCTCAACTCATAAGATAGTTGAGAGAAGACCCGTGGGATAGTAAAAAGGGTTGAAATGAAATATATCGATATCTGGTTTCTATAACACAAACTCTGCTTAGCTTGGGACCAGATGACCGTGTGTGTTAATGTTCGAGAATATTATTATTATTAATCATTTGGTTTCCATAGTACAAGCTCTACACTGCTTCAATATGGCCGTGTGTGTATCCTAAGACATTATTTTGGTTTCTAGATTGATATCTACATTTTCTCATATCCGATACAATCTTTTTTACGTAACATTATGTTCATAGGCGAAACACGTCGCCGAGATAGCTTTTTTTTGGTAAATATTTGTGCATTTATCAACCTCTTCCCCTCTCATTCCGATTTATTGTGGGCGATGCAATCCATCTTCTTTTACAATTAATCTTTTCAACCATTACTTTTATCCAATTTGATCCCTTCAAATGCTGCCTTGAAAATATTGGCCGTCCAACAGCGAAATATACTCGTTATTTTAAAAATAAGCTTCTGTATTTACCTATCTTTTTGTTTTAATATAACCTTCTTTTTGTTTTATATATCTTTCAAACACTTTAAAACATGTTTAGTTTAGAACTAAATATTTGAATTGTGACATTTTTCAACCCGCATTTAATTTTGGCCAATGAATTGAGGTTAAAACTCTCACAGGTTAGTTGAGAGACCCCTTCACAGCTGTGGGACACTAGAGGGTTTTACTATCCTTTTATGACCTTTGAGTCTACTAACAAGCGAAGTAAAGTTTATATCTGTTGTTCGTCTCACAGAGATGATTTATATCAGACCGGGTAAAGTCCATGCCGGTCCGATGGATTGGATGGATCCATGATGGTCGATAGATTAGTAGACGGGCCCGAACGGGACACTGTTTATAAACTGTGTAATATAAACAAAAAAAATGAAAAGTTACATAAATTTCGAAACATACAAAATGTACATAAGTAAGTTTTACACCATTTTAGGCCTGATGCCATATTGTGAGTGTTGAAAGCGATTATGATTCTGTTGAAAGAAAGGGATGCATTTATACAATGCGTATATTTGCATCCCTTTTTTTCAACGGAATCACAATATCATTGAACACTCATAATCAAATCAAAATCATTTATTCACTAGAAATGTGGTAGTATACATGTGGTATAAGTAATACAGTCCATCGCATTCTATCACAACAATAGTGTGTGAAACTAAAAAATTGGCTATAAATTATTTTAACTAATACAGAGACATCATCATCATTCCCCTTGCCTTTTTCCCATCTCTATTTATTTCTATCGGGGCTCCCAGTCTAACCTGATGTGGCTAGCTACCAGAATTATACGAGCGACTGCCATCAGACCTCGAAACCCATAGGGAACCAGTAGCCGAGATGGTTAGACTAGGTGACAGATTATATTGACTTCTGACTACATGTAACGATTGTCATAGATGTGTTAAATAACAACCGGGACCGACGGCTTAACGTGCTCTCCGAGGCACGGAGGTTAGTCACTCAACCAACCAGACACCGAAACAATTTTTTGTTGTTACACAAATATAATAAAATACAAGACAATTATTCATTAATTTACTATAATGATTATGTCAAAAGGGTGCCATGTCAAAATAGAGATTAAATTGTCAATAATTAACTAGACGTAGATTACATCACTTTCTATAAATGTCATATACTCATTTAAATTATATAGGGACTTAATAGTTATCCACAGTGTCACCTTCCTCTTTAACAATGTAGGTAATTGGCAGATCTTTGAATATGTTGGTAATACGGCATCTGGTCTAATATAAATCATTCCATTCCTGGTAGACGATTTTGATAACTGTCATACCTATTATTATAGATTAAAGCTTATGCTTATCAGACTTATCATACAGGCAGGTAAATTTTGCCGATTTTAAGCCCCGATGAAAAACGGGTTTAACAAATTCGACTTTGCAGTTTTTTTTATTAAAAAGCCAAAGTGATCGAAATGGTTCTTTAATCCACAAAATGAAGATAGATTTATTGATACCGAACGTAATAGAGTTTCAGTGAAATATCATTGTCTTACGACTTAAATAACAAATGACAGTCAACAATATGGCGACCAAAGATAGGATAACGAACAATAGCAATAATCTGACACCTCACATCGGGCAGTTCAATAACTATCAAGTTCCGTCAGACGCCGATGGTAGATAAAGCAAACTCACCATAAATTGTAATGGTTGCCTATCACATTTATCAGGGAAAACGTTATTGAATCCTGCTGGTAGTAGACTGGCAACTAACAGTGAATGTATAATAATAATGTGAGACATTAACACACACGGCCATCTGATCCCAAACTAAGCCGAGCTTGTACTATGGAAACCAGATAACTTGTAATACACTACATGTAATACTTTTCTTATGTAAATACATACTGAAATATTGATAACACCCAGATTCAAGACAAACAGACGTGTTTATCACACAAATGTCTGACTTGGGTGGGAATCGAACCCACAACCTGCGGCGTGAAAAGATAGTGCCTTACCGGCCACGCCACCGGCCCGTTGGATGTCCAATATATTTTTTCATTATACATTAAGAACCTACCACCGCGATCCTGCCACTGTTGTAAAGCCAGGATCAACCTTAATTTGCAAACGCTGGCCAAGTGCGGGTTGGAGGATGTCACATGTCCTCAAATGATTATTACTTAGACATGCTTTTTCACCGATATTGTGCAGCGGTGATGTAACAATTCACACAAAGATGTGTGGGCACGACAGAGATCAAAACCCGCGTTAGTATATTGCAAAGGCGAGGTTCGTACCGCTGCGCCACCGCTGCTCCATCGTGGTGAACATATAAAATAACTTTTATCAGGTCGAAATGCTTCATTGTAATGCCTTCAGTGCCTATGGAAGTAGGTAGTTCTTTATTATTACCAAATGGTTTGAATACTACATTAAATAAGCTCAATTTAGTGAACACAATTTGGATAATGTTTTCACGTATAATCGTATTTAACGCTTGATTTAAATTTTAATTATATTCGAGTCTATAATCGTTTTTGACGTAGATTTACTGCTAATAAGTTTTGTTACATGAAATGCATAAATTCTTTTGTACGGACAATGCAAAACACGTTACTAATTTAAACTACTAAAGCTATAAAATGAAAATAAACAGAGTTGGATGTCTACATAATGTTTGGTACATTGAAATAAAACTACATATTAACGGATTTTATCGCGATTGTTTTGGATTTTAGATTCCAACGTTTTTTTTGGTCTTTTCAGACTTCAAATCCAAGCAAAATCGACTCAGAATTCAAGACACTGGAGCTCTGTTTGCTTAAATCGGAACGCAACTTAAATAATAATGTTTGTAGGTAGTCAATAATAATTGTGATAAATATTTTTGGACGTCAAATACCTCAGTCCACCCGTTAAAATGAAGTCTGAAAAGACTTTGAAACGTCAGGATCTAAAATCTAAAATAAACCGCGATAAAATCCGTCAAAAAGTAGTTTTAAATCAATGTATGATATTCGCGTAAATCTAAGACAATACTACATACAACAATAAATAAAAAAAAGTAAATAAATATTGTAGGACATTAACACACACGGTCATCTGGTCTCAATCTAAGCAGAGTTTGTGTTATTGAAATAAGAAAACTAGTACATGCTTAAACTACTTTTCTTTTGTAAACACTACTTATAACCGACAATTACACCGGGACTCGAGACAAACCGACATGTTTAGGCACACACCTGCCGAAAAAAGTATATTATCGACCAGTGAAAAGCAAGTATCTTACCGACCATGCCACCGGACCGTCAAAGAAACGAGAGTAGGAAAGTCTACAAAATGATTGGTACAATAATAAAACTGTTGAGAAGCTAAAAATATTAACCGTATGCCAGAGACGAATAGGATGATATTCAAAAGAACTTAGCAGCTCATTAATGTATGATGTTTACCAATATTTTTTCGACTTAGAAAAGGAGGTTCTTAATTCTATGATTTTTGTATGTTACGTGATAACTCCGCCACTTATAAATCGACTTTAAAATGTTTACCGTCTTCAAAAAGCAAGGGCCTCATTTCCCGCGCTTAACTCTTTTAGACAAAAATAGAATAAATGTTTGAAAACTAATTAAATGCTTATTTTATCTACGATATGTGTCTATTAGAGATAAGTATCTACAACGCAAGAATCGGGACTCTGATTCGGATTAACTAAATCAAAATACTAATTACTGTATGATAAGTACTTTTAACTTTTTTAGTAGGTACCCTTGAAGCCGATATTTTTTATCTCTGTTAAGAACATTACATTCATGTTTAGTCGCAATCATAACTGCAGTAGCATAGTAATAAAACATTTCGCACTTACGACCTTTTTTGCTTGTTGTACCTTCCGCTCAAAAAATGTCCCCTTACAAGCTAAACTCCGCAAAACCATCGCTCGTCTGCACCCTAATTCTACACATAATCCAACCGCGTCTTTCCAGTTGCCCCAACGTTACACTGTGTTAGCAATCCGACACAAGTTAATAGCATTTATCTTGAAATACGGTATCAATACAATCTGTCAGAATTGTTTCAGTCAGAGAACGGCGAGGGCTTAGATATAGGATTTTGATATTTTTGGACTTATTTTTATGTTCTACTAGCTTTCGCCCGCGGCTTCGCCCGTGTGGTGTCAGGATAAAAATTAGTCAAGTGCTTTTACAGATCTTTAAGAACCCTTTGTCATATTTTTTTATTTGTTATTGGTGGAACCCCGTTTTACCCCCTTAAAGGGTGAGTTTTGAAACATCCTTTTTTAGTGTACCTATAGACTCCGTAAGGAACCTATGTGCCAAATTTGGAGTCTCCAGACCCAGCGGTTTGGGTGCTGCGTTGATATGTCAGTCAGTTAGTCATTCAGTTTCTTCTTTTATAT
Organism: Meganola albula; assembly: GCA_936450015.1. Taxonomy (NCBI): domain Eukaryota; kingdom Metazoa; phylum Arthropoda; class Insecta; order Lepidoptera; family Nolidae; genus Meganola; species Meganola albula. The sequence goes on from OW388166.1 coordinate 6,154,840, forward strand.
ATTTAGATGATGGTGATAATTGGTTTAGTAAGCAAAAGTGGCATTAGATCGAACATATTTACATCAGAACTGAGGCCGAAAATTAACAAAAAAAATTAAATAACTAATAATATGCTGAGATATTAACAGGGTCATCTGATCCTATACTAAGCAGAGAGGTTGTGTTATGAAAACCATTATAATTGATAGTATACATTAAACTACTTTTCCTCTGTAAATGTACACTAGATAAAATACACCCAAACACAAGACAAACTGACATGTTCATCACATAAATATCTGTTTTGAGTGGGAATCGACCTCTCCACCTGCGACGTGAAAAGTAAGTGTCTCAGCGATCTTAGGATTTAAGCAAACAGAGCTCAAATTTTCTTGAATTCTGGTTGTATTAAAAGTTAAGTTAAAAAAAAGTGTAGAGGTAAAAGTGTATGGGTTCCTAGTTTACTACGGAACACTAAAAATGAAAGAGAATTTATAATAGCAACAGAAATCTCAATAAGTTTTCTTACCCAAGATTCACAGCAGTCCATTAACTAAATACCAAGCATTGCATTGCAAGAATTCAGGAAAGAGCAACTATTTTGGAATCCGCTAAGAAATTAATAATGAGAAAATCTCGGAAAACTAAAGAAAATCGCGATAACCGTAGACAAATACGATTAAAGACCAAATGAAATTTTCTGGGAAGTGATACCTATTTTTTTTTCCGTTGTGTGGTATTTTTAGTATTGTTCTGGAATAATTGCAAATAATTTCTTAGAATTCATCTATTTATTTCTTTAGACTGTGCTGACTTATGCCAACCTGTTATATACTAAAATATGTTATAGTTAAAAAACATACAAACCCACTTCAATGTTTTAACAATAACTAAAAACCAGCTCAATCAATTTTGACAAAATTTAAACAGGAAAACCTGGAACCCTTAGGAATAAAAAAGAATTCGAGACATAAAACTAGAGTAGGATTCAAAAACAGCACCAACGCATATGGCGCTGTAAAAAAAAACAACGAAACTAAAATAGATAATTAAAATAAGGATCACTATCAAAAAAGGCCCGGACACCTAGTCTGTGGTAATTTAAATTAATCTTTAAAAAAAAAAAAAAATATGTATCCAAATCGATCTTTAATTGGCGGAATTATCGTGTAAGATACCTACATAAAAAAGTATAGGTACAGTCAAATCGAGAACCTCCATTCAATAAAACTACTTTGTAACGGATTTTAGGGGGAAGTCTGAAAAGACTGGACCGTCGCGATATAAAATCCAAAATGAACCGCGATAAAATCCCTTGTAAAGTAGTTTTAATTCAATTTGTGATATTCATGTAAATATGTGAACATCCTTCTTTTTGAAGTCATTTGAAAATAGTTTGCACTGACGCTAGATTTGCTATCTCTGTCGGTTAAGTCGAATTGCCATTATAAAGTTCTACTTTCTCGCACTTTTTGGTCGTCTTTACTATTTTAGATCTATGGCAATTACGGTACCGAGAAAATTCACTTCAAAATAATCATGGTAGGTAAGTTTCAAGAATGTTTTTTTATTTAAAATTTTGAATAATTTTGTTCAGCTCAAAGCTTAACTTAATCAATTTTTTTTCTGTACTTATAGCTTTAGGCCAGCGGGTTCGCCCGCGATACATACATTTATTATCATGCCCAGCAGTACGATGAAAAGTATGTTGTTGTTGAGTTTGAACTGAATCAACGTCAGACGACAGTTGACGTCTGACAGTTGACAGTGTGGCGCTTCAAGAGAATGTAATTTAAAAGCATAGATTTTAAAAATTATGTGAATAATCTTTGCATATTTTTTTCGCCAGGATCGACAGCATCGGCACGGCGCGATGAACAGACTCGGGATTTGAAAGAACCATAATAAATATTATTATACTGTACCCCGTGTGAGTTAGACGTCAGCCTGCAGGCGAATCAACAGACCAATTTGAGCGCCAAGATCGTGTTCGCGGCTAACTCAACTTTTATCATAGTTTTACTTACTGAATCTCCTAGGACACCATAACAGTGTAATACTGGGGTAAGTAGGGTAATCTCGGCGTTACTGTTTAAACGATGTTTTGATAAGATTTGCTTCTAAGTTAATATAAAATACCATCTTGACACATTACATAAAGTTTCTCCGTTCACCGAACGAAACCTTTGTGCTTATAGATCCTATAATAGGTGTGCTCTTGACAATAACTTGCCTGTTGTTAAAAAATATTTAAGCCTACGATAGAAGGCTTACCCAATAAATACCAATTCACTCTTAACTTGAAAACAGGCATATATGTATAAATTGCTTCTTTGGTGATAATAAAGATTTATTATTATTAAAAAAAAATAGCACTGAGTTCCACGCAGGTATTCCAACCATTTTCTTTGTTTAAAATTAGGATATTTTTCAATTCCGATGGCCTCGCAGATCAATCTTGGTAGGTATCGCTGTTTTTTTAACGAGTATCTATGTTTTAGCAAATCTTAGGTAATGGTTGGAGGTTTTTTGAGTATGTTGATACACTGCAGATTTTGTGAAGCTATATAATTTCTATTCATTAAGATTCTTTGTAAGAAATCCACCTACCTACATACTACCCAACGCGCATCACCTATCATGTAAAACTTGCTACTTAACCTATTATACTAAAAATACAGGCAACCAACTTTTTTACACAGATTTTAGCAAACCCATTTTGTATAAGATATATCGATAAAATAAGTTTTACGAACAAGCTGAACGCAGTACGTGAACTAACACAAAACGACATCAAGGGTGGCGGAGGCGATGATCTCCCAAAGGAATTTCACTATCGCATATTGTGTATCTAAAACCAGTATAAAGAGACCTCTGAAAAATCAATGTTACTATTAAATAAACGAACGCACACAGATCTTCTTACAATAGCCACCTACCCCTCTTATACCCTGTGAATATTATATTACTTATCGGAATAAGTAAAAATCAGAAATGTAGATTTTTGGTGAATAAGTTTACTCTTGTCTCATATGGTTTGGTATTGCTATAAGTAGTAGATATTTATGATTTTCGGATTTTCTTTTGACAAATCCTTGAACATATGTGCTTTTCTCATGTTTAAATATAGAAAGATAATAACATAAGTAAGTTCTTTGTTTCGGGAGTTATCAAAATAAGTAATTTTTATAATCATGATATGATATGCTTAGTTACCGCAAGGTACCGGGTTTGATTCCTGGGTCGAGCAAAATGACTTTTCCAATATACTTAGAGAATCTCAGTTGCAGCTCGAAATTTAGAATTGTACCCTATGAACAATGAACAGCACGGCTCGCCCCCTATTACGTATGGCATCTATTATACATAACCGGTGAAAAGGGGGGTGACATTCACCTCTACTATTACCTTTGTGTTATTTAGGTGTAAGGCTATGATGATGATATTATAAGAAAGTTGTGACACACCGGTATCTAAAGGTCACCGGTTTGATTCCCGGTGCAAACACATATTTATGTAAGTAAATAGTTTCATCACCGCTACTCAATATTGGTAAAGGAAAACATTTAATTTTAATAACTGAAAATTTGAAGACGTTGGTAAATGTACCAAAGTGCACTTAGCCAGCGTGTGTGGATTAAGGTATCGACACTCTCAACTGTAGAGCAAACGGGTCATCGGAGAGGAGCGCGGTCAGTATATTGGTGGCCCATGTTCACCAACTAAATACCTAATGGATATAACTTAGTTCAAATATTTTATGAAATTGTAACTCATTTATATTGGTTCGGTATATTGAAATAAAAGTAACGGATTTTATCGCGGTTTATGTTAGTTTTTAAATTCCGACGTTTTAAAGTCTTTTCAGACTTCATGTACACGGATGGACTGAGGTATTTGACGTCCAAAAGTACCTGTCTTTTTTATCTAATCTCAGGTATCAAAATTTACTTGTGGTTGGTTAGTTTGTAGTGGTAAGTTGTACAACAAAACTTAGGCGAGCACGGGCGCCCAGCCTTTTTTTTCCGAGGGGAAATCCTTCATGGATCCCCCCGCCCCAAGTGGGCGTAGGATGGGGGGTATGTGGGACTCCCTAAGGGTACCCACTAAAACCCCTCGGGTGTTCTATCTCTCACCTACGCCAAGAGTCACGGGAACACGAGATACTTCCGCAACCCTCGGCTGGTGATGGCCCGCCTCTGCGGGCCCCTGCACGTCAAGGATGTTCCCTGCTACATCTGAAGGAGGCGCGCGTGGAATACTTCACGCCGCCACCTTGGGTCCTGATATATATTGGGGGTGATAGATGTACGGGCGCCCAGCCTAGCCCAGCATGCGATGTCTATAAGCCGACCGTATAACTTGCGTATCGCTTTTGACTCCCCAAGCTGCACAGACAGTGATGATGATTCAAGCGATATGGATATTAGTGACGAATAGTCTTAAATTACTTTTATCTGTGGTTAAATAGTTCTTTAAGAGATTTCATTAATGTTTTATGACTTTGTACCTCAGATGGCGATGCGCAAGTTAAACGGTCGGCCTATGAAGATATTTCGGCGCCCGTGTTGCTCTATGCTCTCAACTCTCAAGCGGGCTCTACACTCTAATAAGTAAGTAATGAAAATGAAAATAATATCTAAATGACCGCTTTATCCAGCAGTACATATAACATATAGTGCCAGGCCCTCACTATTCGCACCACGGACGCGCACCTCACGCATAGTTGCGTGGAAGCAATCGGTGCGCGCCGCCGCTGCGAACATTCCTGATGCGCTGCAGAATTGGAGCAGCCCAAAAGCCGACTTGTTACAATTTACAATCTACCTGCCAATTTTCCTGTAACAAAAAAGGGATCATCTGAAAAAAAATTACACGCGATAAAGTCCTACTCAATAATTGCCTTCACTTTGTGGATTGGTATTTATTATTGTAACCCAAATGGTAGGTTCACCTGGATCGTGAACGCAATCATACTGGGGCTCTACTCTCGTAATGTTTTCATTAGGCAAATTTACTAATATTTGAATGGCGACCGCAAAAAGTAACCGATAGCTGTGGAAGCTAAAAAGTTCTAAAAGGGGGCTTAATTCTCCCAATCAGGGCAAGTGCGGGTGGATTTTATATTATCTTCGAAGGTTTTTACTTCTAGTTCTTATACACTCGCCGAACTACGAACTATACTAGCTTCCCCTTACGGCTTCAACCGCGTGTTTCCCGTTTGACCCTGACTGGGCTGGCTGGGCTGAGTTTTGAAACATATTTTCTTACTGTGCCCCTAAGGCATAGGTGCAACCTGTGCTAATTTGGAGTCTCCAAGTGGTTTGGGCTATGCGTTGATAGGCATGTGAGTCAATCAGTTGTTTCTTTTTATATCGTCGATTAAATGAAAAAAATTACATTTTATAAAAAATTATATAAGCATCATTATTATTAAAAACGAGTCTTAGGTCAAAATGATTTTAAATTTATCTACAAATAACATTTTAGAAAATGAAATTATGAAAAATGACATTTAGGTACGTTATCGACTAATAGGACAGTTAAGATCACGACGCCGTGAGTATATTTGTTTACATATTCGTGCTTGAGCTAATTTGCCTCTACTTAGTGAGTATCTAATCGTTGCATTAGATATACCGGTTTGAATTCGCGACTTATAATATAATTTAAAGCCTAATACTGCTGCGTGTCTCTGCGACTCTGCTTCTCATAATTTGCGTGTTTTTTCTAAATTATTATGACGGTAGTAAATCGATTGCACGAACGAACGAAGTAACAATTCGTATGAAAGTAGACCTCTTTGTGTGTACCGTAGGCAGTGGGATATAATTTATCGGCCTAGCAGGATAGCAACATTGAAATATAAATCCTCATTTTTCTACTTTTTTCGTATATCTAAGGGTAGGTTAGATTACCTCTCAAATTGAGATGAATACACAAGCGTTTTACTCACTTATGTAAGTACGTTCTCTTGATGGTGGCGTGGGGATTGTTCACCTCTAGCCGTCGAGAAAGCGGGTTTATGAAAAGGGATTTGGTACTTTTATAATTTCATCAGCACTAATCTACACACCATCTTCCAGTTATTGACAGGTCCCCAAAAGAGACAGCTGTGGTATTACAAGTATGAATGGTTCTAAAGCTAAAACTGTATTTAATCGACATTCAGAAAGAAATATTTTAGGTTACTTCCAACAGTATTAAAAATATTACATTAGTATACATCACTCCACATACCTCAACGGTTACGGCTGTCTGGCCATAGCATGTCTGGTGGTGCGATGAAACTCTTTTAATAATGGTTTCACTTTTTATTCAATTCTAAAAAGCTTTGGATCTTGACTTTGGCTTTATTTTTTAATTTATTATTACGTATATCTATTATTTACACAGTTTATCCATGTTTATTATGTTACTAGCGGCCCGTCCCAGCTTCGCCCGGGTAGCTTCAGCCCACTCAACAATTTCCATAAAATGTGATAACCATAGCAGCGCCATCTATTGATTACTTACTCAACCCAGTCGAAAGGTATCGACATCTGTTAGAATCATTTGGAGTTAACAGATAATTGTGACTGTCAAATAATAACAGACAAATAATTAGCAATAAATTAAAATTGCGACTATAATTTGAGATTTAAACTATCCTATCTCTCAAGTTGGATCGAACTACACATGGTGTGCGAATTTTATTATAATCGGTTAAGTGGTTTAGGAGTCCATTGAGGACAAACATTGTGACACGAGATTTATATATATTAAGATGTATTGATGTTTTTAGTGTATCTATGAATTTCACAATAAAATCTGTTCTAAATAAATAACTGAATTTTGTAGTTTTGGTTTTTTAGTGAATTTTATGTAATAGTTGGTGATAGATAATATTTGTTTGTTTTTTTAGTACATACAAACAAATTAAACAGGTTTGATCTTTTGGCAACCTTGGCGCCTGGCGTCACACTGTGGAAATATGGACATTGCTGAAAATCAGTGCTGTGGGTCGCCTCTAATACGCACTCACCGCGTTTACTGAGCGATGTCCATGATTGGCACAAGTAGGTCACACCACAGACTACTAAGAGAACCTGTCACACCTACTCTTTGTTTTTTAATTTTATTTTTCCATTTGTGTTTTTTTTTCTCTTTCCATGTGTTTTTTTCTTCTTCTTATTCTTTTAACTATGGCCTCTGCAGAAATTATTCCGCAATTTTGCCAGTGTCAAGTTTAAATAAGTATATAAGTTTTTAAAGATTAGTATCTAGTAAAAAACTAAAAAACTGCGACGTTCTAAGACACCATTTTTTTCTCCAAAAAAATCATGTGTTTTTTTATCACTTTGATTTTGTGTGTCCTGTCAGTGTCAAATAAATGTTTCTTTCTTTCTTTCTTTCTAATGAGCAGTACTGTGCCTCAACCAATGAATTCGATGATATATGTCATGCTCTGAGTTTCGTACAAGTAATAAGGTACTTTATACATGTGGGAATCGAGTAATAGGCCAAACAACGTTTTCTTCCAAATCACAGCTTTATTTCCAATCTTTTGACACCAGTACATAACAATTATATCTTTCCATCTTTTATCTTAAAATAACGCTACCACCTACTACCAAATTTTTCACAGACTCTCTCTTCCATTCCTTCATCTCATTCACTCATATGCTCTGTCGCTCACTCTAACATTCAATCATTTTACGTTCCGTTACTACTTTTCATATAAACGTAAAAGTAATTATTTATTTAAAATAACAATGCCCACATACATATATACATATACGCCGTTCCTCAATGGGGGTAGACTAGTTTGAGTAATCAACCTTTATACTTTTTCCGTCACTTTAACGGAGGCAAGGTAAAATTGCTATTGATGAATTGTAAAAAAACTCACATGCGTACCCACATCTAGATCTAAACAATAACTCACACAAGAGCAAGACGAAATATTGTACATATACCTAAACACTCACTACAATAATTCCGTAATATTAACATGACAAATGCACACAGTCACAAAACCCAATGAATCATCATCTTCATCAGCCTACTCTAATCCACTGCTGGACATAGGTCTTCCCTAAAGCACGCCACTGAGCACCATTTTTTTATCCTTTAATAGGCTTGCGCTTGACCACAACGCCTGATGTGAAGCAATGATGTAGTCTACAATGGAACGTGCTTACACAGTAAATACCGATTCACTCGTGACTTGAACATTTTTGACAGGCAGATTATAGCTATCGGGAAACATAGATGCCGGCAGCGAATTTCACAACTTTCCGCGGCTTTTCTCATCCAGTTCGTGCCTTGAAAAATTTTTACCAGGTAAGTAGGTATATCACGAGGCGAAGTCACTGAGTAGACTTAGTCACAAAATAAATCGTATCAAGCCCTATTTCTGTAAAAAGGATTACGCGAACCTAACTTTATGTCTACCCCGTGTCTATCAAGATTATAAAAGTTTCAACTCAATCGAGAAAACTTTTGCTCGCAAAAAATAAAAGAATTCAGAATCAAGTTGAGAAAGTTAATAGGTTGACTACAGTCTATTCTGACATCAATTCAGCTAAGCTACGCCTACACATTCATATATCCACGTATACCCAAGTCTCAACTGTGTGTATTAGCACTATTAAAACTCCTGCGAATTAGATGTAGGTGTTATCCATATAATTTCTCACTTTAATTAAAGACTGTAATAACATATAGGAAAGATTATGAAATGATATTAAAATTATAACTTATACCTGCAAAATGTGTATATAAATTTAAGAAGGCTTTTGAAGGCTTTAGATTAAAAATATCAGGATTAGCAAACAACTTTAGGCGGGCGTAAATTATGGGGTAAGAAGATGGTATTCCGATAAAATAACTACGGCATATATCACTTCACCCCGATCTCTCAATAGCACAATCATTAAATCTACTAGATAATTACAGATCTCTAAGATTACATTGGATTAAAGCGTAACTTCCACCGAGCACGTAGTTGCGTGCGCAATTCCCAACGATGCAACCGTCCATCACAAAGTGTCAGCCCTCCTAAGATGGCCGCTTTACCCGTGCTTGGTGGTCATTCGTTCGTTCATATTGACATATTCGAGTGACAGCCGACTTCAAAGACGGACGCGATGACAGTTTAAAAAATGACAGCTGATGTATTGAGAAGTAGATGTGCCAACATACATTTATTTTTGTAAATACATACATATTAAAAATAAATTACACCCAGTCACAGCACAAACAATCGTGCAATACAAAGATTTGTCTGGGTGGGAATCGAATCCACGACCTCCGGATTAGCAGACAAGGGCACTAACCACTACGCTACCAGGCCAGTCAAGCAAAATAAATAGGTTTTGGTGGATGTTTGTCCGAGGAATTTAACTTCAAACCACCTTCTCACCGAAAATAATTCGTGATCATCGCGAATAAATCTTTATTTCAGGCAGGTACGTTCCATCGTAGCCTACACAATTATTTGACATCAGGCAAGTTGTCAAGCAAATCGAATGAACACGGTTTGCGAGAAACACTTAGTCCCATATCTTTTGTAATAAATCCTCACACGTGTTGCGTATGATAGATCTTAGTAACGCGGGAAGTGCGGGACTGTCGCTTTATTACTGTTGTTTCTTGCAGTTCCTACTACTTAGGGTGGTAAACCACCCTAAAGGTTTATTTCCGTGCATCGCGACCAATCGCAGATGCAAGCAATTGAAAGCATGTGACCGTAGTGATAATAGTCAGAGTAAGAGAATGTGTGGTGCCATTTTCGAGGACGGCATCAGACGCGCGCGGCCGACGAATGAAAATGCCCCACGCGTCTTTCGCAGACCTAAACGACGCGATGCCACACATTTTTTTTTTTGCTGTGGGTACCAATGAAGAATATGATAAGAAATTCGCCATCCTGGGATCGACTCGGCATTGACGACAAAAAGCGGTGCTATAAGTTAAAACGTGTATTTTTATGCGCGTAAAAGAATTTGTGTACAAGTTTGTGGTATCCTAGCGCGTAAATTTAGGTAGGTAGCTGCATTGTAACTACATACTTATGTAAAGTTTTTGCATAAATCAGTTTTCCATACATTTCAAAACTTTATTATTGTTTGTGGTTTGATATTTTGTGCTGGCGTTACTTTTGCTTGGTTTTTGGTATGAAGTTAGCCGCAAGTCCAGTCCTACTCTTATTTGAAACGTATAGTACACATATTAATGTCGTATCGGTCGCGCGCATGAGGCAATCGTTATCAATCGCGTTCAGCCGCGATCCGCCGCAATGCAAGGAATTATACCTTAAATAGTAGATACCTAGTAGTAGATGTAAGTGTGAAAAGCAGCCTTATTGCGGCAGTATAGTTTTTACCATAGAGCATAGAAACCTCTAGCACATCCCATACTAGAGCAGATATTTTTATTAAATGTTCGCTTTGTTTAAAACATTTGCGTCGTATCTTGTCTAAAAAAACTTGTCGTTAAACAAAGCGCAAAGTTGGCCATGATCATTAAAACAAGAAATTGTGTTGAAGAAATTTGGGTGGAAAAAGGGGTGGCGTGATCGGTAAGATACTAGCTTTTCACGCCGCAGGTCGTGGATTCGATTCCCACCTAAGACAGTCATTTGTGTGATGAACATGTCTGTTTTTCTTGAGGCTCGGTGAAATATTAAAGTATGTATTTACAAAAAAAAGTATTATCAGTTACCTGGTTTCATTAGTACAATCTCTGCTTAGTTTGAGTTCAGATGGCCGTGTGTATTAATGTCCCACTGTATTATATTATTATTATTATGTAAGTTTCAAATTGCGACACATCGCATGCTGTGTTTATCTGCAATTGATTATGCAGTAATGTCTAAACAAAAATTATATTTAAGTGCCTAAAGTCCGTTTGACGTTTCACTGTTTTCTATTAAATTATCTTAATAAAGGCGTAATTCACACTTTTTTTATTAGCTTTCCTGTAAAATAATTGAATTATGAAGTTATTTTTATTTTAACATAACATAAACAATTTTCATACAAAAAATAAAATTCTAAATGTACTACGTTTAGAACTGTCAAACGGTACTTCTTAGATTTGATGGACTGTAACATGTATCGCTGTTATAACGGTTAGTAGATATTAATAAACTGAATAATAAATAAACAGTTGGTACTTACAATATTTTACACGATTCCAAATTCCTCTTAGTTCAACGGAATTCTGTGCTCTATGGTTAATCCTCTCAACGAATGGTTTTGATGGAATACTGACTACGTCTGAGTTTCAGTGTTACGCGGGTATGAATATAAAAACTTATTAACGTAATGCCCCTGGACACGGATCTTCTCTCAATTATCTCAAGAGGTTAGTAGGTATTTTGAGATACCCAGAGTTGGGAACCTCTAAACTGTATGTAGGTATTTAATTATACAGGAAAACCTTTGCGAAAAAAAATTGGTTGCCTGTAAATTCGGTATACGGGCGAAAGTTTTACGTGACAACGACTTTGAGTGGTAAAATAATTTTAATGTGAATATTCATTCGTATAGTAGGAAGAAGGATGAAACATAGTTGAGTGGGAGAGAGACGCAAGGCATTCGGCGGGCCTCTCTCTCGTTCGGTGACTCATCGTAACGTTACCGAGCGTTACACTTTTTCATAAGTGCCTCCCAGCCGCAACCTAATTTAAGACGTTGTCACGTCAATAAACTTGAACTACTTTTAATTTACATGTATTTTTATTTTATTAAGACATAATAAAAAAAAAATAAGTAAACGCCAAAAATATATTTACTATTGATACTAATTGTACTTCACCCGTGCGCCGGTGTATCAGCTGTGCACTTGCTAGGATCAGTAACCGCTGATTTTACGCTCACGTTTTTATCGATATTATTAAGAGCTAGCTTTCACCCATCTTCGCCCGCGTGGTATCTACTGAGATAAAAAGTCTATGTGTTTATTCAGACCATAATGTATCCGTGTGCTAAATTTCATCCAATTCCGTCCAGCAGTTTTTGAGTGAAAGAGTAACAAACATCCACACATTCTTACAAACTGTGCCGTTTGTAATATTAGTGGAATAGAACGTCCATAATTTACTGATTTTATGTTGAATAAAAAAATAAGATATTGAATAATTATTTTAAATGTGTTTTATTACTGATACAGATACAACAAAACAAATTTGCCAGTCAATCACCATCACCAGCTTGATGGTTACTCACCACTTTTTTGCCGGGTTGTAGGATTGAGAAAGGAGGTTACAGTACTAAATCGAACTAAGTTACTAACTTTGGCGGTGTACTACGCACGGTACACATTGATTTTCACGTTTTTTGAGTGTCATACGAAGGCATTTGATTGTAGGTACTGTTAGACATGAGCTTCTCGCAAATGGTACTTGATTACTTTCATTTAATTCTTCAGAGATCCTGGCTTCACTTAGCGAATCAATGTAAGTGCCTCCTTAAATACAGATGGACTGTTTGTTGTTGCAAAGAGTTGTTTATAACCTCCTTATCTACTAAAACTACACAACGTTAATACATCGCTGTAATACTAGAGTAATTTGCAACCGATCATCGTTATTTATTAATAATATCGCAGTAGAAGAAGGAATGTTACAGATTGCTGGCTGAAGATGAATGAGACAAGCCAAAACCAGGTACTCATTTTATATTTTAGTCATTC